>VXBC01012973.1:1134214-1185536 GCA_013399945.1 Ploceus nigricollis
TTCTGTTTCTGTGCGCGATGGCGGAGCGGACCCGTGCCCCCCCCACCTCACCCACACAAAATTTGGCATTTGAGAAGGGGAAAAGGCCGGCCGTGCTGCCCGCAGCGGGTTTCGGTCGGCGGCAGGCGAGCGCCCGCGGGTGCCCCAAAGAGCTCCCACGCCCCGGGCTCCAGCACTCGCCCCTGCTCCTCTCAGCGGCCTTGGGGGGCAGGAGACGGGGGACAGGGGGTCCCTCTGCAGCAGCGTGGGGTCGTTCGTGGGTCGCTTTGAGCAAAGAGGGCGAGGCGGGTGGCGCGTACGTGCCGCAGTAGGAAGCCCCGCGGAGCAGCCACGCCGCAGGGACGTGCTCCCTGCCGGGTTCCGTCTAGGAGACACACGCGTGCTCTGCGTGCCCGGGCGGGCGCTCTCCTGAAGCATCTCCCTCTGCCGAGGGGAAGCAATCTATCAAGAGGAAGATTGTGTGCGTGCGTGTTAGTGCGACATCTTGAGATCTCTTTTGTTCGAATTGTTGCGTCTTGATGCTGGCATTGGTGCCTGTTCCTTCTTCACCACTCTTCTTTCCCAACTCTTGTCCAAAATTCGGATATATATCTCTTTTTAGAGGAAGCATGCTTAAGCCTGTTTGAAATGTATAATTTTGTAAGCTAATGACAGTTTCTAAACGGAAGACAACTGGTGTGTTAGTCAGGCTGGAGTTAAAGCTGACAAAAGAATATTGCCAGTGGGCTGCAAAACAGACGATGGCAGTGGATTTTATTGCTTCCCCTCGAGGGTGATGAACATTCACTAGAAAACATACACCCCAAGGCCCCTTGCATAGCAATTACTTGATATTTCCAGTGTTTCCAATTAAGATCTCTTCTGAAGAAGCCATCAGAGCCCTAAAATATGTCTAAATGTCCCCTCTCTGTTTGCCAGATGTTTGCCAGGCACCACCTAAACTGGTGGCCAGGCTTCAAACACTGGGGGTTTTTTTCCTGTGTAGATGTTCCCCATTAAGCCAGGGAGAGTCTGGAGTGGGAGTGCCATACTGATGGAAGATGCAGCATCTGCTGCTACTGCTCTCTCCAGGGGAGATACCTTGTACCTTGTCTGACACAATCCTTTTGTATTCAGGGTGCTTCTGAGAATTCTGGGCAACATTTAGGGGTGACGGAAAAAGAATAAGCAAGGACATGGCCGAAGGACATGCTGTCTACTCATTGTCTCACAGAACTTCATTTGAGGGAGAAGCTTTGTTTTGTGATCTCCCTTGCTAGTGGATTCTATGCAGCGGATATTTTCCTTTTGTCTGGCTGTTTCAGTTTAGCCAGGGAACACCAATTCTGATCTGTAGACAGAATAAACACAAAACGTTGGGAAATTCATGGTGGCTCTGTCTATTCTTGTATGCTTCATGTATGAAATAGCTGATTGTGTAATACAGGGAAATTGTACGTAGCTGCCAAAATGCAATCATGCAGCAGTTTTTTTCTGTTGATTTGAACCTCTTGAGTGTATTATATCCAGTTAAAATCAACATTAAAAGGGTAAAAATGGTAAAATCACTGTTCAAGTTATTGCCTGAAACAATGATCAGGTGAAATATTTTTCTCTCCCCTCCACCCTCTTCCATACATCATTGCATTTGAAATGCAACACCCTCTGAAGCGAGATGGTGATACAAGGTTGATTTATTTCAGAAAATGGAATACCTTTGGCACATACTCTTACCCTAAGACTACAGAGTATGCAACCTCCATAATTTCTGAGCCATGTCTAGAGCTGTCTCCAGTCCTTACGTATTTGTGTTTTGATCTTTCAAAATCAAGTCCGTGGAATAAATTGTATTTTCCAAGTGAAGCTGCTTCTGTTTGTGCTGTGTTCCACTGGTAGCTTTGGCCCATGCAGTGAACCATGAAGTCCTTCAGCAGAACCTCCTGCGTACAAGACGCTTCTGTCTGAACAATGGTAAATTCTTCCCTTGTGCCGGCACCCACCCGTGGCCCAATGGCTTGCACCGAGCAGGGTAGAAAAAAAAAGCTGGTTGCAAGGTAGAAACAGGCCTTCCCATAAAATCTTGGGTGAGTTCTGTGTGGTTACACTTTTTGACACTCAGCTACCATTGAGTTTGTAATTATTTGGAAATCTGCCATGGAAGGCTGATCTTGCACTAATTTACTAATTTTCAAAACAAGAATTTTGGAGGTCTTTTGTTTATTTGTTTGTTTCTCCTTGGTTCCATCTCTATGAAGAGTATTCTGCAGTTTTTTTTACATGTTGTGCACAAATCCGAGGACTAGATTTAGGTGCATAGGTGTAAACATAGTGTCCATGGGTGCAATGTAAATTTAATGGGTAAAATGTAGTTCTTCAAATAAGAAAACGGGATGATTTCCAAATACATAATGAAGAGTATAATAATCAACCAATATTCAAGGCCTTTCCTTTACTCATACAAGAGTAGTAAAGGCAAGCCATTTTGAGGTATGCTGCAGAAGTATGGAGACTGATTTACAGCTAAAGAAAGATACTTAGGAATGACTTGTGTTGCTGCTTCTGTGTCAAACAGGAATGAAAAGAATGAGGTAACAACCAGAGAAATCAAAGAAATTCCTGAAAGCATTATAGACTTGATAATAGAAACCATATGCAGCATAATGGGGTTTTCATGCATTAGTAGGAAATGCTTTTGAGATTAAAAAAATATGCAGGGGGAAGAAGGGGGGAAACCCATCCAAAATGGAAAGGACTTTAAAGTCTTCCTTACACTATCTTGTGTCTCACAGTTCTCTTCCCTAAAAGTGATGCCACCTAAGCTTCTTACTCCCAAGATGGAGAAATGCAATTAATATAAAAATGTAAAGACTGGTTATTTGGTATGAAAATTCATAAGTTTAAAATAGAAATAGATTGATAGCAATGTGATTCCTCAAACATGAAAGATTCCTGACTTGCCAGAATCTGAAAGAAGTCCTTTGACTTTCGTCTGCACACCAATAAATGTAAAGAGATACTGATTTGTAACACATGTAGAAGGGTCAGGTTTTGCCTGGGAGCAAGATGTGTAGTAATTCTGTCTTAAGTACAGTTAATGGAATTTAACTCTGAGGAAACAGTTTTATTAATAAAAACCTTATGTCTTAGGATATAAATCATAGTCTGATCTCTTTTGATGTGTTTGGTATTGTCTTCTGCAGAATAGGAATGAAGTAGTCTGTACAGTAGCCTGACTTGTTGGGTATCTACTGCCAAGTACCCCACCAGTGCAATAGCGTTGGGAAAGCCACATGCTTTTTAGTCACATGTTGCATAGTTTAGATTTTAGCCTGGTAAGTGGTGCCACATATGATTATGATCTGCTGATCCAGAGATTTTTTTTTAACCTTTTGGAACGTGAACGTCTTTTCAAAAGATTTTATTTTGCATACACTGCCTTAGCAGTTGTTCAGAGCAGCATGACCTGGTACTTCATGTAAACTATAGGACTGATGGCAGTATCTTCATTTTGATTAGAGACTTACTGTCCTTGCAAAGGATACAATACTGAATGTATAATAAGACTGGGCCTTAGCTACCAGCCTTGCTGGATGATGGCATGATGGTGATTGTAATACTACTGATGCCTTGGCATGAAGAGTATATGAATGCACTGTTGAAGCATAATCTTTTCCTTCAGGCAAAAGCCTAGTAGCTATAATGACAGTTTCCCAAGAATTAATTTTAATGACAGAAATCTATGGCATCATGACATTGTGTGACAAATGGAAGCTAGTTCTGTACGAGTAGTGAAATCAGGGGGCTGCTGGCTATCTCCTGTTTCAGTTGTCTTTAAATACTCAATGGGATGCAGAACATAACCCCTGCAGAAGGACAGAGCCTGGTTATAGTTTTTGAACTTATTTTCTGCTATTACTGTTTTCCTTGTGTGATTGGTTGGTGATGGAGGGGCTCATATTCAAAATTACATCTTGGTGTGATGGACTATTTTAGGATGAAGTAGATGGTCACATAGTGGGATCCTGTAGATGTGCATCTGCTAGACAAATTTAAGATGATTGCTGAACTATGGAGAAGAAATGAAGCAAAGTTAGACAAAACAAAGAATGGATCAACAATGCTAGAATTGTTTCTCTCAAGTTTCTCTCATCTTCTTACCTTAGAAAAACACATGCCAAACATGCACAAATCAAGATGTATAAAACAGTGAAAACCCAATTACAAGCATAGTCAACATGGAAGAGTTACACCATGAGAAATGCTTTGGTATGTGCTTGTCTGAGATAGACTGGAGCCAGAGAATTGCTACATCAGCTTCCTGTAATCATCCTTCCTCAAGGCAGTGAAGTGCGTCATTAGCGGAGAATGAAAACAAAAAACAAAAACAGGGTAGAGGTGGTATAAAATTAAGAGTCTGGAAAAGGACAGGGTGAAACCTGTCACCACTGGATGAGGAGTTCAGATTATTTCTACGTTTTCCTTTCATACACAAAGTTTCCAGTAACGCAAAGTTGCTGTATTTTGGCCAGTGCTGGTAAGTGCATGATTGACTTTTGCTGCTAATTGTGCAGTTCTGGTGGGAGGGGGCAAATTCAGTGAGACGTGAGGTGGCGAAAACAGTTCTTATGGGTTTATTGCTGTCACCAGAAAAGCTTCAGCAAATGAGGAAGATGTGCTAGCTGCTCTAACCAACGTTTCCTAACTAGATGTGCTGAGAGAGTGGGGCTAATTTTCCTCCAGCAGCATCACTCAGCCCTGCATGTAAACCCTGCAGCAGTGAATGTATATTCTGCACTGGGAATAGCTGGTGTCACTGAAGAGAGGGTGGAAGATGCATGTTGGCCTTTGCTTTTCTTTTCAGATCTACAGGCCTTGCAAAGCAAGGGAGACAGAAGTTCTCCAGAGGATAAAATTCAAAATCAGGCCAGATTTTCCAGGCTCTTCCATTCCACACTTTGCTTGAGATGTAGGAGAGTACTGTTGGTTTGCAACTTCATTTCACTTGGAACTTTCACTAGGAGCTTGTGAGGCTTCTGTAGGGTACCTGAGTGCTCAGAATAGCCCCTGAGTCTGTAATTCAAATGCTTAAATTAGCAAAACAAAGCAAATGTGGAAATGTGGAAACCTTTTTCTTGTTTGCAGTCCACATCCTCTATGTAACTCCAGCAATCATAGCTAAGAGCTTACTGTTAGCCCTAGAATGCTGCATGTAGGATGTGAGAGTTCAAGGAGAGTGACAAGTTGTCCTTGAAATATCTTTTTTCTGAAGGATCTGGTATTACTCACTCAGGAGAGAATTTTAGTGAGAGAAATTTATCCATTCTCTGCTTCTGTATGCTGTTCCCTTTTCTCACTTCCTACCCTTGGATATCTTCATCTGGGAAAAAAGCATCCTCCGGTGAAGAGGTACCAGCAGAAACCTTTTTATCTGCTTGTAGCCGTCTGATGTTCCACCAGTATTGTGCATTTTAATGATTTATTCAGTGCTAGTTTCCCTAGTGATATCTAGAGGAACATTCAGCTTTCTGCATAGTGGCCCATCCTTTCCATCCTTGCCTTGAATGGATGACATTACCTTAATGAATAATACTGTAAGAGCCAAGCTAAGTAAGAGCTGCCCTGAAATATGATAGTTCACTGGAGTGCACTCTTTTCCTGTTCGTGTAATAGTGAGTAGAAGCCTCAACAGAGCTCAAGAAAACTAATATTACAGTATATTTTTATAAGCACTAGAATGATTATTAGGTCACTGAAAGTTCAGCTGTCATCCTCTTCTGTGGATGAGTCAGTGACCGACAGATTCATGAAGAAATTATTGGTGCTGCTAGCAATAGGAATGTGGCACTCGTTATGGTGTCTCATTCCCGACTGAACAGCGCACTGTACTGACAATCCACTGGGCCACAGTGTATGGAAAGTGGCCTTCAGTGCTGAGGTACCTTCTGTTACCAAGGGTTCAAACTGGGCTGCAAATCACCTACAGGTGTTTTTGCAAACACCTCTTGGAGTGTCACTGTTACCAAGACATTATGGAGAAGAGCAAACATATCAGTTAACAGATGACAAATGCTTGAAGCAGGATAAATACTGTGTCTTTAAATACTTGCCATGTGTGTTCTGAGTTGGAGTTGATATATGGAGTACAGTGTTGAGGGAAATGAGCTGGCATTGCATGCTCTCCCACAGCCATTGACCCTGTGAGGAACATCCAAGAGCCTCATCATCTGAAACACAGGGGTGATAGAGAATGAAGGAAATTCTGCACTGACAGATTTGTGGTTCAGAAAAAAAATGTCTGTCCAGGAGTTTTCTGTGGAACAATGACAGTAAATTTACAGACTGAGAATAGAAATATTTATCTCAGCAGCTTTTATTTCCTTTCTACTTAAAAAACAAGTTCTTTGGCACATTTTCTCCTGCCTGAAGAAGCTATTTTAAATGCTTCTTGTTAGAAACTGTATTCTAACCTGTTGGGATATACCATATTTTCTCTGTCCATATTTGTAAATGTATCCCATTAAAAAAAGTTTTCTTATCTTGAAACTAATTTTTCATCTAGTTTTGGCTCTGTGCCCTTCCTTGCCATATTACTGTAGCTCACTTATCTGTATTTAAATTAAATAAATTTAAATAAATTATTTAAATTAAATAAAATAATGGTGGCTATGTGGCCATTGCCCTTGCTTATCCTTTCTAGAAGTCCATGTTTTCAGCCATGAACTAACTCAGCCTATTTCAGGGAATGCCTTGATAATCACACAGCAACAGGCAGTGTGTGCATTAGCAGACATGTAGAACACAGGAAGATCTATGCCAAGAGCTTAATTGTGTGCTGGCATTCATATGTAATGAGTGGAGGTATGAGTGCAGAACCACTGCTTGTAAAACTTTAAAGTTTTGTAACTCATGCTACTGTAACTCATGCTACTAGACCCCAACAGTTTGCATGCATATGGCTCCCAAATCTAGATGTTCACTAAAGTGAGATCATATCAACATGAGAACTTGGTCTTAAACAAAGTTTCATGCAAATCCTGTAACAATATGGAAAACTTGGAGCTCTGCCAGCTGAAAGCATTCAACAGTTTTAAACTTCTTACCAGCTGAAGAAATATTAATGTGATTTCCTCTGCTGACTGAAAGGGGAGAGAATTTTTCCTTTTTATACATTGTTTTAGTTTTAAACAAAAGTGGCTCTTGACTAAATGAAAAAAAATTCCACCAGCAAACCCAACCCTTCTGTGATAGCTTGAATTGTGTCTTATTTTCAAGAAGAACTAGATTTGTTTGATCCTGTAGACAATTAAATTGCTGCAAGCTCATAATTAGACTCCATTAGTGAGTTGAAAAACCATCCAGAACACAGTTTTAGGGGAAAGATTTGCTATTATAAAAGACAAAGCTTGTCTGTCAAGCTGTGGCTGTGCTGGACTGCATATTGCATAAAGGCCAGTAGCTGTCACAGTCATACTGGTCTGGGCTTCTTTTATAGAGAACAGTTATTTGGATCCACTTCTAATTGCTCTAGATTTTAATTGTGTCTAAATAAAACATAACATCTATAAATGATGGAGATGACAACGTGATTGCTGTGGACATTGAGTGTGATGCCATCAAGGTGAAGACCGTGTTCAGGGCAAATGAGTTCATGATGACAGATATATATGTCTTTTATTCTGAAGGACAAGTTTGTAGCTACAGGGTGAAGACACAAAATAGCCTTTGGTCTCTGTGGAGGGTCCCCAAGTAGGGGGCCAGGGAATCGAAGGATATTGATTTAGATCATCTGTTGTACATCGTTCTCCCAAAAAACCTTCTCAAAGGACATTCTTTGCATTAGAATTACAGCTAATCATCTCAGTTTTTTGACTCTGTACGCAGAGAAAACTTACAGTGTTGATAGAGCCAAAATAATAGATAACTATAAGGTTTATTCACAGCCTGATCTCCACCCACAAGCGCTTTCAAGTTTTGAATACTAATGCTTGTTTCAAGTACGCAGAAGTTTTGTGCATTGGAATGAAAAACTGGAGTCCTCCCTAGTCCCAAACTTCCTTTTTAACACCTTTGGAGTTTGACTGTGGGTCTACTACCAGGTAGTAGACCCACACAGCATTTTAAGAGTTTTTTTTCTAAGCTTCAGGTTCCTGGCTTGAATCTCTTGCCTGTCTCACCCTGCTGTCTCTGGAAACCTCACCTCCGAGCAACCTTAGGGATTATTCCTGGGAAGGAGCTCCTCTGGTCTTCTTAAAGCAAGCAAATAAAATCAGACTGTCCAAGGGAGCCTTCTGGGCTGTCTTGCAAAAACAGTGGCTTTGGTGAGACTGCATCTGTGGTTGGAAGTGCCAGTCATCAGCTGCTGCACTAGTGATGTTCATTGACTCCCTGCTCTGGAAAGAAGATCAAAGAGGTTACTTAATTATTACAAATGCCCTGTTTTATCCTTATCTTTTATCTAGCCATATGATTCTGGTCCCCTGATCTAATAAGTTAGGGAGATAGTTAAATATAACTTCATGTATCTAGGCACATTTAGTTATTTGTGGTTAAATCTACTCATGGTTCCTAAGAGACTGTATTTCAAAGTTACAGAGTCACAGCCAGGAATACCTTAATATGAAATAAAAAATACAGAGAATTCATCATAACTAACACAGTGGAATATTTTTTTATCGTAGAAATGCACCTCACAGCTTACAATCACATTAATGCCTTTCATGGAAACAAGGAGTCATCTTTCTGTGTTCTGTCACTAAGGACTAGCAAGTAACTGAGTTGTACACAAGAAATGGCATTTCCACTGTTCATGTAGATAACTTTGGACTGCATGAGGAAAAATAGTTGCTCTTTGCTCTGTAACAGATGACAGATAATCAGTAAGCTGAGTTAAAATTATTTAAATAATTTTTAATGAATAAATCATAGTAAAAATTCATTGTCTGTGGAATAATTTCTAATAAAGACAGTATGTGGTAGTTGTTGGGAATATGTGGTCAGAATTGCCACAAAGCTTTTGTTGACAAGAAAGGGAAAACAAGGATAACAGAGGTCCATTCCTTAGTTGTGTTAAGTGTTTAGAACTAGAATAGAATAAATTGCCTTTTAATTATCCTAAAATGGATATTGAAGAATTTCCTTTTTTATATTGTACTTTGAACATTTAAAGATGCTATTTGCATGGGTCATATGCCACATAAGAGAGAGCTACTGTTCAAGTGGATGCACATGTAAACACTAAGAGTGATCAAACGGGACCTATGAAAGGGAGAAATTAACACATTGGGTTTGTGCAGTGTAAAGAAGCGAATGATTATTTTAAAACTAGGTAAGAAATAACCATTGAGAGATTACTTAAATATGACTCATTCTGCCTTGGGGCAAGGAGAGGAAATATCTTGACTTCTTCTCTTGACGTATCTTTCAGTCTTGTGGTTTGTATGATCAGGGACATGGGGAACCTTTGGAGTGAGCTAGTTCTTGAGTGCAGAGGAATTAGTTCAGTTGAAACAAAATCCTTCCCAAGTGTACTGATTTATGGGCCGTGTGTCTGAGCTCTGTTAATATTGAGATCCAAAAATGAGCCCTCTGCTAAGATGCTTTATGGACACGGTATATGCCGTAAATAAATACACAAATAAGGCTTTTCTACAGCTGGCAAGAGGCTGTTTAGTTTATTGGTGCTGAACAGCATAGGTTGTTAAATGGAGAATTCTCATAGTACTTTTGACAGAATTCTTTAAATGGGCTGTAAGTTTGAGGTTATTCTTCAAAATGGGGCTGATGTGCAAGAAGGGGAGTAAAGCTTACAAAAATGATTGAGGCTTTTCAGGTCATAAGTTTTATTTCAAGACAGTGATAAGGAATCATGTGTGTGTTTGAAAATTTTACTCTTCAAGCCCAGAATGAAATTTTGTGACTGCATCTGAGGAAAATTGCGTACTTCTGACTGATATGACACTAGGATTTCTTTTGTTACTTAATCTATAGGCTGCAGAAACATTTGCTGGGTTGTTCCACAGATGAGTGGAGAAGGCTATTCACATGTTTTCAACGCATGGTGACTGAAACTTAATGGTATAATAACTGTAGCTCGGAAAGTGATATAATTTCTAAAGAAATCCTTGGTGTATTCATAAATGCTTTTGAATAAACATAACATTTAGTTGAGCAAATATTTTTGTGCAGTTTATCTTTTGCATGCAGGTGGGCAGCTGCTGTTGAAGTTCCTGGCTCGATACCAGGGGCTATATCCATGCTACTTTGGACTGTGTGTTTGAAATCAATCAATCAATCAATCAATCAATCAATCAACCAATCTATCTTTTCCTACCTGAGGGCAACCTAAGAGGTATTTAGTTTCCATATGTGCTTACTGGAAATAGTGTGCTCTCAAGAAGCACTTGCAGATTTTGCCTGTGTTTTTCTGTTTAATGTACCAGATTCTTGGCTAGTTGCCCATGTCTTGTTATTATTCGAGATAAGAGAATGCTCACCTTCATTTAGCTGCTAACTGTTAGATTATTCAGCAACGTATGGATGTCAAGTCATGCACAGCAGTGTGTTGGCACTTTTTAAAGTGAACCTTTCCAAGAGGGAAGCATGTTTAGGAGCAGAACTAGAGTGGTGGGCTTGATTCTGGTTTTATTCATGTTGATCAGCGAGTATCTGATTTGAATCTAATTGAGTTGCACTAAAGTCAGAGCTGTGAGCCACTAGAATTTCACTGTAATTTGGATGGTTGAATGAGCAGCACCGATTGGGATTGATGTTTATATATATATAAAAAATATAAAACGCTTGTGTTTGCAGTTGTAATACAAAAGCATTTACCAGAACATTAAATCCCAGTGTTCTGTCATCTGTGTGCTTTTCTCCTTGCTTCCTTTGAGGAACCAGTGGTAGGTTAATTTGAATAGTATCGATGTTGAAGGCGAGTTTTCTACTGCCTGAAGAGGAAGAAGCATTACCTTTTTAATCTGTGCAAGGTAAGTGTGTGCAGCAGTGCAGTTTTCATGTTGAGAAGATAGGTCAGAAAACAATATGCCTTAGGTTAGAATTCTTTTGGTTGGAAACAAAATCCTGGGCATTAGGTCTTATTAATATTGATAAGCTCATATAAACTGACACAAAGTACTGCAAAATGGAATGGTTTTTTTTCCAGTTCATGGGCCTGTACATGAGAAAGAGCACACCTAGGAATTATGTCAGTGAGGAAAAGGAGTGTGCCCTAGATAAACTGGGCTCTGCAAGAGTGTGCTACTATGCAGTAGCATGTACTACAGTAGGTAGGGAGTGTGTAATAGTGTAGACACAGGCAGTGCCCTCTTCTCTGCAGGAGATCTCCGCGTGGGAGCTATTGAATGAGGGTTGTGGGTTAGAGTGGTTGTGGGGATTTCACTGCTTGTCCTGGGTTTGAGTCAGCACCCTGAACCAGAGCTGCCTTCAGCTGTGTTTTGATGGTTAATCTGGTTATGTTAAAACGGTTCACAAGTAATCCAACCAAGCCTGTTTCATCAGCTGCCTTATGGAGCTCTGCCAGGCAAGCAACAGGTAAGCAAGATGAAGGGCTAAAAATGACATGTTGGAACTTCATTTACAGGATGATAAATCCTAAAAAACAGTTTTTGTATTTAAGTATTATGTGCATGCTGATGCTTAAACTCAGGGCTGGTCTGATTTGTCATAGAGAAATATCTCACAGATATCAGTCAGATATGGTTGACACAATTAGTCACTTTTACAGAAACCTTTTCTACTGAACAGACAGGCCAAGGAAAATAAGCATGAATTTTAAAATCAACACTCAAATTTATATTTCAGGACTAGAGTATGTTTTTGAGACTACTATCTGCAACATCCTCTGCTATGAGGACAAGCTGAGAAAGTTGGGGTTGTTCAGGCTGAAGAAGAGAAGGCTACAGGGAAACCTTAGAGCAGCCTTTCTGTACGTGAAATGACCTATAAGAAAGCAGGAGAGGGGCTTTTTACAAGGACATGTAGGGATAGGACAAGGGGGAATGACTTTAAACTAAAAGGGTAGATTTAGATTAGATATTAGGAAGAAATTCTTTGCTGTGAGGGAGGTGAGGCACTGGAACAGGTTGCCCAGAGAAGCTGTGCATGTCCCAGCCCTTGGTCTAGTAGAAGGTGTCCTTGCCCATGGCAGGGGATTTGGAACCAGATCATCTTTAAGGTCTCTTCTGACTCAAACCATTCTGTGACTGTAATAACATTTCCATTTTCTACTGTAAGGTAACTAGCCACTTAATAAAGAGTACAATTCATAAGAGTTTCTAGGTTTAAGACCTAAACCATGCAATATGACACAAAGCCTATGGAGTAATTAGTGTTAATTAAAGAAAGACATATATAACATGGACAGTCAGGATGCAAACCCTTGCTCTTGCTGACTTCAGCTGGGGTATTAGTCTTGTCTCCTATAAAACATATTCAGCAGAATATTATCTTGTTTTGCTTGGGCCAGCTCAGCCTCTACTGATAGAGCTGTCTGCTCTGTACTATATACAAAGTACCAACTGGCAAGAGAATGTCTCTGGTCTGAGCCCTCACCAAGGTGTTGGAAACTCAGATTCAAGTCTAAAATAGGCAGGGGAGAGCTGAAACATGCTCTTTTATAGAAAAAGTGACCCTCTTTAAGCAAAGGGCAGCTAAATTTTCACCTGTTTGACTGTTAAAGCTTATATAAAAATGCCGTAAATTCCAGTCTTTTGGAAGACTGTAACAGGTTTTTACCATGTAGTTCTAGTATGAAGAAAATGTCTTTGTTTGAATTCATAATTAAATATGTACTCCTTATGCTGTTTTGCAGTATTTTATTTGTAGGAGTTACTGGGAAGATGTTCAAGTCCCCAGCTGCCAATTAAATGCCTGGTATGAATCTTACCCACAGAGCTGGTCCCATTGCTTTACATTAAAAACAAAAAACATAATGTGAACATTTAAAATTTACATTACAATGTCTGTGATTTTTTTTTTTTATTTGAGAACTAATCCCACCTAGATATTAGATACTAATGTGTGGTAGATACTTCCACCCCAAGGATGCAGGTATGACAGCTGACCTGAACCAGCAGCTCCATGGGGTGGGCTGGCTTCATGCTCTCCCATGTTTGTTTAGATTTTCTTCTGGCTGGACTCCTTTCCTCACAGCTCAGTGAACTGAATCACCTCACACAAGGCTCAGCTGAGAGCCAGACCAGCTACAAGGGAAGAGGAGCTGACAGCGGCTGTCCCACTTGACCGCAAAATATTTCATTTGGCTTAGCTGTATCACCTAAATACACCTTCATTCCAATATTGTAAAGGTTTTTAATGTTATTCATCTAAGCATCCTTTTCATTTAAACCCACATTTGTAAGATGATTCATCTTGTGACTAGAACATGGAAACATCAAATTATGAAATTTAAAAAATAATTGTACTTTAAACCCAATTGTGAAGTCTTCTAATAAAATGCATTTGTTTTAAAATATAATAAGTGAATTACTTAAGTCACGAAGGGCTAAATGCGCCCAAAGACCACTGTATGTCTTGCAAGGGAGTTCCAGTATGGGAAATCAGAACTGAGTTAACTCAGTCTGTGACCTTTAATGGCCGTCTGCATCTCTTACATCCATTATTTTGTGTAAATGAAGACTGACTCAAATATTAAGCTTGCTTTTTTTTTTGTTTTTTTGTTTTTGTCTTTTAAAGTAGTTTCCTGTTAAAGCAAGCAAAAACCCTTATGGTTTATCATGCAATCCTTTTGTTTACATCTGAGTGAAGATTGAGGTGTAAAACTCAAGTGTGAGTAAACTGGTATGGTGAGTAAAGGGATGCCGCTGACCATTCGACACTTTGGTGTCTTGGCCAGGAGCCAGACCATTCAAGGGATACTGTGATCTTGGCATTGCAATAGAGTTGCAGAAGGCTCACTAAATTCTTATTTTATGTTGCCTTTTGATTTGAATAATTAAAATAGTGAGTAGGTTGTTATTATAAAACTGTTATGTTGAACTGGAAACTTGGGTTCAGACTTTCAAGTTTCTAAGTGCTTACTTAATGCTGGTTGGAGGGAGTTTGGGGGGATTTCCATCAGTTTTAATCAAGGGACCTATATTTTAATTACTAGTACATATTTATTGTCTCTTCAAAGGAGTTGTGGGGTTTTTGTTTTGGTTTTTTGTTTAATATAAGAGTCACTTATAGTTTGCTTCAAAAGATAAAGGGTATTTTAGCTTGATGGTTTAATCTGTAATTCTTGATTCCCACTACAAAACAGGTCGTTCAGACTACAGGCTGTACTCCTTGATAGAATTAGTTCAGTAAAGCAGCAATCAAAATGTGTTGCACATAACAAATTGCTACACCAGTGCTGGTTTAAGAAATCCTTTTTATCGTAAACAGGAACTTAGCATTTTTTTTGAAATGTCTTATCCTGTGGAAAGCTGCTCAGCATAATTTATGATTTCTCACTTAGAAACAGCTGTAAATCTGCACTTCATTTTGTACAGGGGTTTTGTACTTATGTCTACTGTGTCAGCCATTTGGCTGCAGGAAAACGGTACCGCTTGCTCAAGGGAGGGGAAGTTAGCACTCTTAGCCAAAAATGAGACAGTTTGTCAGGACAGCAAGGTAAGTGTGCTATTCTTGTGTAAAGCTGTGTTTTATGAGGTGAGCCCAGCAATCATATTGTCTTTTCATGCAGTAACTCATTGGACACTTCCTGCCTACCAAAACTCCGGGAGAAGTCTTTTCTACCATGTCCTGAGGCAATGCAGTAAAAAGAAAGGCCTATTGATGGGATTTTTGAGAAACAAACTGCAAGTAAATGCATTTTCTGATTTTATCTGGAAGTGGAGAATAGTTGGACCAGCCCCATCCATCAGATCTACAGCTTTCTGCTTGTTTATATTGCAGCCATAAAAGTGGGAGTCTGTCCATCATGCATTTGGTAGCTTTAGAAGTGCAGGAGTTGGCTCTGTTCACAGCAGCACCATAAGCCACATTCATGAGGAAGCTCTGTGGGAGCTAATTTTATCTTTCTGAGAATTTTAACCACCTCCTGTAGAATTTCACATGCATTTTGCCCTACTGCTTCCACTAGCATGGACACCAGTATGTTATACTTGTCTGTGCCCCATAGTTCTGCCTTCCAACTGCATGCTTCAGTACCAGTTTCAGTATTGCTTTGCCTGGAGTAAGTGTCCTTGTTCCATTCTTTTCAATTGAACTAAATTGAATAAAAGCAGCATATAAAAAATCAGTGGTAATCATACCAGTTTTATCTTTCATTATAAAACATTTTTTTGCACGCACAGCTTTTCAGAAATGCTTGTAAAATCTAATGGACCCTCTTCAGTCTTAAAAAGCTGAGTAATTATCAAATGGCAACATGAGAGATGACAGTAATGATGGAGATCCTGCTGCCTTACATTTGCACACTTCTACATATGTATGGCACTACAGAGACTGAATCCATCCTACAAGTGTTAATGGGTCCAGTATCATTCCTTCAGCACAGATAGTCAGCATAAATGCAGGTTAAAGAACACCAGTGTTTCCTCTGTTAAAGGGAGCAGGACACTGACCCCTGTTTTCTAGTGGATTTTCTTCTGTAAACCAAACTCACATCGGTGAAAGAACGAAGCTTCTATAAGCTGTGATATACACAGTTTTTGTGTGTATGGCTAGCATATCATCCCTGATATAAATACTAAAAGCAGTCAAGGGAAACAGACTGAAAAAAACCCAGTTTTTGACTTGAAGTTGCGTATTCACAAAGCTTCCTTACCTTACCACCCCTGGGCGATGCCATGTGGCTTCTTGCTGAGGAAGCTTCCCAGCACCGGGGGTGTGAGGAGCAGTGCCTGAGAGCTTACCCAATGGTCCTGCTGGGCAAGATGCACAGCTGTGCTGCTGCATCAAAACCTACTTCCTTCTCCTTCTGCCTGTGAATTTTTTCGCACATCTACACTGCTGGTGCTGCTGGGATGGCTCTGTGATGCATCAGCGGTTTTGAGTTAGCTCAAGGTACGTGCTAGAGCTGCATGGCAGCAAAGGCTCAGCAATCTGCAGAAACCATGCAAGCAGCCCCGCAAACGCACAAAAAGTTAGCCCACGCTGTGCTTTGGGTAGCCACATGACCACCAGCACCTGGTGTAGCTGGTGTTAAAGCCAGGCAGCGTGCCTTGGCGCTGCAGGCGGTCTTGTGCGAGCCTGTGCCTGATGAGGCCTTGGAGCACTCCAGCTACTTACCTGCGTTAGCATGTCTGATTGAAAAGCTGTTTGTTAAAAGGACTCCAGCAGGTATAAAAGCTGCTGCCTCTGAGAGGAAGAAAGGTGACTTTTTGAGAAGAACTTCTTGAGACAAGGAAGAAGCTATATGAATTTTGATCTGAAACTCAAGTGCTAATAGTACATAATCACTGCAAAAATCTAATCAGAATATTACCAACTCCCTCTGCTCTTTTGCGAGGACAAACCTTTCTTTCTAAATCTCAACAAAGCAAGCTTTTAATGTGGGTCAAATGGAAATCCTGTTTATTAAAAATCAGCTAAAGACAACTAGATTTTTAATTTCCATGGAAGAGGCTTCTCTGTGACCCTTAAAGGCATGCCAGTGGACTCTTCCAGCACATGCTTCAGTAAACAACAAATGAATCACTGAGGTGCTCTAACAAGGATTGATGTGTCCACCCAATTAGAGGGATATAAAGAGCTCTCCCTTGAAATTCTGGGTTCATTTGGGTTGCTCTGCTATTTCCGCAGTCTAGCGCTGAAGCATTGCTCCAGGGGTATTGTTGGCCTCAACAACTGGTTTGTGTGAGTTGTCCTAGCTAACAAGTACAATTTTTGTACAGATATTTCTCCTATGAAGTACTTCAACAGAGAGATAAAAAAAATAATGCTGAAGGTCAAAGACAAATCCCTCACTCATATCTGTTTAAGCTAAGAGCAAGATCTTCTCCAAATTTAGCACTGCTGCAAGTGTGATTGATAGGACTCGTTAATCACCTGTTTTCGGGGGCTTGCAATTTGTTAACTTTACATGGGTTTAATTTTCTTTTTGTCTAAAATATGCGCACTTTTGGGAGGTGAGAAGGTGCAGTGCATGTTGTATGATGTGAGTAATGCAACTGGTCAGATGAAGCAATGCATGGAAAATCCATTAAGTATTCTGAGGCGGTTTCCTCTTTCTCTTGGAATAATGTTTCTATTTTACATTTCAACTGTACATGTTACTTGTACTGCTTCAGAAGTTTCTTACATCATCTTAAAAGAAAATTAAAACGTATTTTCACTATACAGAGAATTTCTATTTCAGACAAATAGCCCAATTTTTTTGCACAGAACAGCACATAAAGTAGCCTAAAGAAGGATATCATTCACATCAAGAATAAAGCAAAGATGAGAGTATGTTTTGTTTTTCAACTGGCTGCTACCTCAACAATTGTGGAGCACTTCAAGACTGCACAGGGTATCTTGCAGATGCTATTTAAGGATTCTCTCTGATGAAATTTGGTGGCAATTTACAATTCCCTTACCATGCTTCTAGGAAAAGTGTATCATGTTATTACATCTGAAGATTGCAACATATTGACATCTGAAACTTCATTTCCTAGAGCGCAAATGAAACTCTTGACTTTTTTGTTGAACTGCCTTGGCTAAGCAACAAATCATTACAAACCATCTGGTTAAGATATTCAAGTAACTGTTACAGAAGATGCTTTAACTCCTACCTTTTTGTTGCTTCTTTTTATCCCTTCAGAGTGAGCTGGGGATTGTAACTTAGCTGTGGTTAGCAGGTACTTGAATTCAGTTACAGTGACATGCCTGGGTTCGATGGTATTTTGAAGCCTTGATTCATCATCTGTGAAGGTCCCTGTGCCAAAGGCCTAGTGCTCTGAAACACATCATTGTTACATAAAAGATTTTGCTCTGTTCTCTAGGTTTCACAAAAATTGCAAATATAGTGTTGCAGTTCTTGCAAAGTATCTTAAGAAGCAAACTTAAATCCCTAAATGAGAAGCCTTGACATCTACCATTGGTGGAGAAAGTTATGTTTGTCAGTACTCCTAATTACCCACTGAAGATAATTAGCTGACCATTTTTGGACATGTTTATCATAACTCAGATATGACAGCAATGAAAATGATCTGAGGATTTCTTTGAAGCAAAGTAAAGATGAGAAGTGGGAGTTAGAAACAAGTTCTCTAAGTTACTGCCTTTCCTCTTTGTACAGCCAGAACCCTAAATACCAGGTGCTCAGTGAAGTTGAGTGCATTTCAAAAAGTTGTAGATAATGAAAATTGATTTAAGCCAACTTTACTGGAGCCAGTAACTTTAAATTTCGGGTTGTGCTGTCTTTTAAGCCCAGAACCTTCCTAGATTATCTTTTGCCAATTCCTGATTTTTCATACCCAGCAGAGGTAGATTGGCTGTGTTGGGAATTGTTTGATCGCTTCTTTTCACTATTTATGTAATCAAGTCACTGAACTACTGTGAAAATTCAGTAGCAGGCAGTTGTGGTACAAAGTGTATGTGCCTTATGTCACTGGCCTTTGTGTCCATAAACCTAAAAGCTGCTGCCTGGCCATTGCTCTGCTTGAAAAATCTTCCTGTTTGCCAAGTCCTTGAGGACATAAAAGAATGGACATGTTTTCTTAAAATTGAGGCATGAGCGTGTGTATGTATGTGTAAGGATTTCCCATTAGAGTGAAAAAAGAAAAAAAGCAGCACAGTGAAAATATCCTGGAATTACTTCAAAAAATATCCCCCTACAGCAGTGAGTGAGAGCTCTTTATTTAAGATAACCTTAATAGAATTAAATACTAGATCGAATGGAAAAACAGATGAACCCTGTGCTTGTATTTAATCCATTGCTGTCTGCCAATATATGTGGTTTTTTTGCAGTACTGGAGGTTGTTTCACCTCTGTTCCTCTTGGGCAACTGCTTTGGGACTGGACCAGCATAATGGACAATTCTTCACTAGCTCAGATAATGGGAAAGAAAAAAACACGGATGGGGAAGGCTTGGTAGAGAGGAGTTTGACTGTACAAAAATCCACGGTTTTAACTCCTGTTCAGTACCAGACCAAATCTAGCTGTTTCCAGGACCTCGTGAATCTTTGCAAGGCAGCAAGCAGGCAAAGCACTTCTTGTTCTTGATGGGGTTTGGAACACAGACCAAAATTTGTTTGTATGAATCAAGGATTGCCTTGCTTCCTTGAACAATTTGCTACCTCTTTTATCTTCTTTCCCCTTGAGCCCCTCCACCTTCCAATTTCCAAACCAAAAGAAGGTAGGTAAGACTGTACTCACCCAGGGCTCTCAGGCTAGAACTTCATCTTTTCTTGTCCCTTAACAGGGTGATTTTCCCCTATCTGGGGCTTCTGTGTTTCTGCTCTGTGGACATTGCCCTTACAATTTGTCACATTGTCCTATTCCTTATCACAGCAACAGCTTCTTTCAAATACATTGCTTTATTGTGCTGAACCCTCTGTTATGAACTATTGGCACAGGCATCTCTGCCATTAAGAATCCCTCTTGTGCCATTTCCTCAACCTTCTCCCAAATCCTGCATGTCTTTGGATCTCAGAGCTTTTCTTGCAGTCAATTCCCATCTAAGTTTTACTTCTTTTCCTCCCACGTGCTGCAAGGTAGTTCCAGACCCCTGATTGACCATCGGCTTCCCTTTGTGCTCATCTGTTCTCCTTCTTCCCCTCTCCCTGTGTTCACTCCTGCCTGGATGCAGATTAGGTGAGAGACTGCCTGGTGCTGCCAAGGCTCATAGGAAATATACTTCCAATAGATATTGCAAAGCTTGCCAAAACCTTGCACCAGGGCACAGGATAGTTTATTCTGGCAGGCTGTATGGTTACCAGCCTGCCAGCTGGCAGTGATTCTTTTGTGTATTTGCAGCATCTCAGAAAATACTGGTCCTTCCTTACTTTTGTTTTATTTTAAATCATCTCTTACATGTCTTAGATTTTATGGGATCAGCTTTTCCACTGTGGGCTATAGGAATGGGTGGAGTCCAGGAGGCACACACCAAGTGCACAAGTGCAGCACATCCGTGAGCGAGGAGCTCCTTCTGTTCCTTGACCATCAGCCACGTCTTCAGCTGCACTGAGCTGAAATCCTCTCATGGGTTAAGAAATTCTCTGTGATAGTTTACACCCCCACAACCTCCCCCAACAAGTGGGAGGTGCAAATGAGTACCTCAAAGCAGTACCTCAAAGCAGAAGTTTCTATATCTGGATTACTTCCTTTGCTGAAGAAACTAATTACTTTTAGCTGGCAACTACATTCATTTGGATACAGAGAAAATATCCTGTGTGCTTGGTATGTTGGAAGTAGTGAATAATTGAGGTATGTAAAATGGAAAGAACTTACATAACACAGTTTCACAGATCTATGGGGAGACCTGAATTTGCTCAGCCCTGCTCTGCTGCATGAAGCTCTTCTAGCTTTTACCTTGAAAATACTGATTAAGCATGGAAAGTGAATCAGACTAGCCATCTCTTGATAGCTTCTAGATCAGTTATGATCTTTTCCCAATGTCATTTCTTAGGATGTTTAATGAACAATTTCAGCTATCACTTTTGCATCTTGCCTTTTGAAATATGTCCTTATACATGAATGACTTCACCCACATCAGCAACTCCTAATTCTTTTGCTTTCCATTCCTGGAACACCACTGTCAACACTGAGTAATAATGAGTTTTCCTGCAGTCACCTCAGACCTCTCACTTTAAACAGCTTCTATTTGCATCCATTTGACTCTTTAAAGACTTTCTATTCTAATCTGTTGGTGCACACAAAAAGAAGAATATATAAAATGGAGATGTCTGAATAAAGTTCTTTTTTTGTCATGACAACATGGCTGATCCCTTTCAAATAATACTGATTAAATATTGCCCACATCACTGTTTTACTTTTAAAATTTTGCTGTTCTTTATTGAAGGCACAAGAAGGTTGAATCACTTGAAATAGCGAACTTTTTTAGAACTATGTCACAACTACTTGGATGGCCTCTGGGATGATCTTCCATGCTGCTTCTGTCGCTTGCAGATTCCTTACTAGAATACTGATTAATTCGCTTGCTAGTTTTACTGGATGGGTCCAGACCACCTGCTGTTTATACTTGAATGTTCATTTCCATTTATATAAGCTTCATTTTTGACACACTGATCAGAGCATTTATTTATTTATCAAATAATGATGTTCTTGTATGCAAAACACCTTTCTCCTACCACAGGTGGACTAGAATAAGTTACTGCAGTTCTTAAAATAAATTCAGGATGGAAGGCACAGGGTTGACTGTGTCTGTGAGGTGTTACTTTCTTTTTCATTCAGATCATTGTGCTGAGTCTCTGTTGCTGCAATAAAAGTCTACTGCACTCCTGTGAGAAAGTCCTGCTTAATGCTGGACACACCAGAATCTGTAATTCAGATAGGCGGGACACCTTCAAATGTGTCCCAGAATGTGCCAGGAATCAGTGTGTAAAATTTAAGAAATAAATTTAATGAAGAACAGAAGAAATGGTGTTCTGGATCTAGCATTTTTATTGTGTACAGTGGAATAAATACCACAACTGCTTTTAATAATAAAACTATGAGAGAGTGCCACTTTAAGTTCTCCTGAATTTGGAGGATTTCTTTTTCTAAATTTATTTTATATTGCACAAAACTAATATCTTGGTGGTGTTGAGTTTTGAGGATACTGACAGTTTACTATTCCTTATTGTTAGTCTCCATAGTGATATTCTGGCATTGAAATCCAATTTATTGCAGTTATTTCCATCTCTCCTTCAGAAGGAAGTGATACTCCTTTCTTTTATCATGTTCAGGGCAATCCCACAGCAAATTATTTTCTGGCTTTGCACTTCATTTTTACAGGATTTGTCACTATATTGAAGAGGTTATATGGATTTTTCCTGTCTATCCTCTTGCAGTGGCCGGTGTGCAGGAAGGTACCTTAGCTTTCTCTGGAACTGTGGCTTGCTTTCTGTCATATGGGGATTGTTTGCATCAAATTCTCTGTAAGGCAAGAAAGCAAGCCAAATCCAGATGTGGTAGACCCAGTTTCTCATAATGTGTAGTGGTTGGTTTCATAGAATAGACACAGCTTGAAGAAGCCCTGATCATCCAGATCGTTGATTCTTCGAGAATCTGATGTTAAAACTGAGGTGAAAATCTCTTTGTATTTAGGTCTGGAAGCAGCAGAACGCCCTCTGAATCCTCTTTTCTCCTTGCTTAGGCTTGTACCAGACATGTTTCACACTACTGTGGTATGCAGGGAGAATCTCAAGTGTTGAAAGAAAATGTTGATGGTCTCCTACTCTTTCCTTTTGGTCTCAGAACTCTTACTTTCAGCGTGGTGGCAAATGCTTCTGTGCTTTAGGAAGCCTTTCCTGGTTCTGATTGAAATTCCAGTCATGCCTGAGTGCCTGCTTGTATGCAAGTCTTGTGTGGAGCAGCCTATCTCCAGTTCTGCTGTTAATTAGTTCAGAGCCTACAATCATCCTAAATTTGTAGATATTGAGAACTCTGCCAGTGCAACCTGATAGCTGGCCTTAGATGTTTAAATGAGTTTTGCTGCAGAACTTCAAAGGTATTAGAGCACCAGGGTTAGTGATGACCTGGTGACAACAAGGTTTTAATTTTGTTACATTGCCCAAAGCTCATACAACTTGTCAACAAAAGAAAAAAACCCCCAAGAGATATTATTTGTAAATTCTCTTTACAAAACATAATACATGTGGAATATCAACCAGTTTGGTTACCTGTGAAGTGATTTAAAACCCCATAAACTCTGCTCTGAGTTTTTCTGTCTCTCACTGCATGGCATGAACCCAATCAGCTCTACATTTTTTTTCTTTCCTTCCAGCTAGATGGTATCTATATTCAGCTGTATATTAGAAAACTTGTGAACTTACGGTAGTTTCACTTTCTGCACCATTTCTGCCATCCCAGGCTGGTGTGTGGTGTGCTGGTGCCTGTTATGAAACTTTCCTCTTTCAGAAGCTGTGCCCCGGGCTGTGGGAAAGATATGTTGTAATGCTGGGGAGGAGGGAAAAGGCACACCAGCCTCACCTACAAAATGGTCCCTTCTCAGAACCTGTGTGGTCATCTTCTCCCCTGAAAATGCTGAGACCTGGGCAGTGTTTGTATTATTTTTTCACTTATTTTTTATGTAAAACTGTTGACTAATAACACTTGCTGAAGGAATAACTTTGCATACGTGCTACCTGTGCTGTACCTTTTCAGACGGAAAAAAACTTTTTCTGACATTAACTGAATGTCTCTGAAAGCCTTAGCCATTCTGACCTGACAGAAAGACAGGCCATGGAAAAAAATGCTCTGCAGTATTTATTTGAGCCTTCCTTCTGTTCACACAAACCAAAATTAGCAACATCAGTGTAGATGTTGGGTAGTTATGCCACACATGGATTTATGAGCTTGCCTAAACATCTTGTTATTAAAAATTTGAATATTTACACTGAGAATCTGCTGCCTTATGGATGCTTGTGAGATTATTTCTAAACAGTGAGGATTTTTTTTTTTTACTTGAGAATATTCTAAGGTTGACTAACATAAAACTGCTTTGGTGCTCTTCTAATCAACAGTTACAGATTAATTTATGCTAAATCAGGGCTTAAGTGTTGCTTAATCCTTTTACAGTTCTAGCAAAGACTGACCACTTGACTAAGATTATGTAGCTTAGAAAAAAACCCCAGTTTTAAATAGGACACTGAAGCAAAATTAGGTAGAGCTCAGGGTGCTCGCTTTTGTTGGTATTTTCACATTGGCATTTTGCAATGATAAGGCATATTTTTATATGGGATCCTTAGGAAATCAAGGCTTGTGCTGTCTATTCCTCTTAAGGACCCAGTATAAATCCCCCTAGAAGAGATTCCTTGTTTTTGGTGAGGCTTAAATTGGAGTATTAAAGCAGAAATCATTATACTGGCTAAAAATTTAAACTATTTTCTATTTAGTTGTACATACATATAACAAAATATGCCCTTGGCTTGCCAAACGTTTTCTAGTTGGCAATCACATGGCAAACAGCATGCTGGAAATTAAAAGACTGTGCTTTAAACAACACTTTCTGTGCTTGATGTAATATTTCCCTTTTTATGTTGGGAACTACCACTGTTAAGTGGAAGCAAATAATTGCTATGAAAAGGTGCAGAATTTCTGAGTAGAAGTTTATCTTCAAAATCATAGTGGGTGGTGGGAGATAAGAAACAACCAAATATACCCAATGGAAGGATTGGCTTATAAGTGACTCTGTGCTGCACTTGAATATTGTGGGACCTGGAAGAGCTGCAGACTGCCAAGCATCACCCATTGAGGAAGGCAGAGACAGGTCTCTTTTAGCAAAAAAGCAATGGTCTTCAGTCAGTGTGGAGAGGGAATCATGGGATCAAGGAGTTTGTGTTGGGGAGGCATGTTCTAGCACCAGTTGTCCGCAGTGGATCTTTTAATTCTAATATTTTAATGAAGTTCTAATTCATTCAAAGAACAAGATAATCCTATTTTTTCCTCTTTTAGAAGTTTGCAGGGAGGTAAAAAGAAGGATTAAGTAATGACTTAGGAATTTTACACTGAACATGGATGTTGGCTCTGTAGCTACATCATCCATCTCAACATACAGTAGCTATGGGAACAGAGCTATTGCACCTTGTAAAAGGAATGCAAACATTTCATTGCTGGTTTGCCATTTGTCAGAGTCCTTTTCTCAGAATCCTTAACATAATTTCTATTCCAGTCTTAGCTCATTCAAGCCTAAAATTCTAACCATGGCATCTCCCCCCCTACAGAGGCAGTCTCAATGCAAACAGGTGTCTTTTCTCTGTATTCTTACAAGTCTTTCTATCAAGTTCTACTTTTCTGACTGAGCAAGGACACTGAGTAAAGCATAGCTGTAGAAAACAGGGGAAACCAAATGGGCATAGAATAGCATCACAAAAGGCTTCACTGCTCAGGACACGCTTGCAGTTGGACAGTTCAGTCAAAGAGTCTCATGGGTGTTGCAAGTCCAAATGTTCTGGTACTGCTGGATCTTGGGGAATGTGGTAGTAGTGGGCATTTTAAAAATGCTCGATAGACAAGCTTGTCAAAATAAACAGTAACAATGAACTTGTTTCAGAAAATGTTGCAATCAGCTGCAAGGAGTTACAATACTGTAATTTAAATATAAATACAAATGAAAGTTGTAACTGTTTAGTGCTTTTTTTTCCCCTACACAGTATCCTGACATATACAGCAAAACTCTTGCTCTTTCCTGGCTGAAGAATTAACAATATTAGGTATATCTATATTAGACTACTTTACCTGAGTGCTCTCAAATGTTGGTGGCCTTGAGAAGGAATAGAAGTACCATAAATATTGCTCTGTCAGAAATCTACAGGAAGAGAAACAGGGCAGTTAAAGTAAGATACTTATGTTGATGAAATTAATGTTTGCAGCATGACTCTGTCAAAACTTGGCTTAGTACATTATAAGTAATTTATCAAAGAGAACTGGTATATTCAACATAAAGACAACCGCAGTGTCCTGGTTTTTGAGACCGGAATATAGTTGAGTTTGAACCTCAGGAACTTGATCCAGGCTTACAATTTTTGGCTTCAAATCAAACCAGTAACATTCTACTTCCTAGGAGATGAACTAAAATAAATCATCCGTGAAGCCTGATTCTGTTTCTTGCTTCTATCTATTCTACTGCAAGTAAGATTTCTTATTAAAATCACCATGGATACATGATCCTTATAATCCTGTGAGTGTTTTTCTGATTGTCTGCTTAGCTGCAGAAAGTTAACTAATGCTGTGCCTAAAAGAAATGAGCTGCTGCCCCTCTCCCAAAATCCCAAATCCAAGCAGCTCGCTTTTAAATTAGCCAAGAACATATTGACCTGGTTTCACCATGGCAGAGGCATTTGACAATGCTTCACATCCATCCAAGTGGGATCTGGGCTATGTGCCCTGTGCTGCATGGCCTTTTGCAGTAACAGAGAAATAAAACATGTGTGGGAAGTTGCTTAGGCATCTTTGGGAAGAGTGGAGTTGCAGTTCAGAAGCAATCACCCCAACACAGAGCTCTTTCACAGAGGTATGTGCACACTGCAGACAACAAAGTGCCTTTATTCAACAACCAATATGATTGCTGTGCTCCAGCTGGTTATTGCTGGTAAATGGTAAATCAGTATTCTGATTTGTATGTCCCTATGTGAAAATATGAATGTGCAATCTCTGATCTTCTGTCCTACTGCTTATATACATAAATTTGAGTCCCTTAAACTTGGTGACATACAGTGCATTGAGCAACTTGGTGGTCATTGAGAACATCTCCTGGCTGCTGGACAGGCAGCGGTCAGAAAGGGAGGGCAAGGATTGAAGGTCCTGATTTTAGTAACTGTAGCAATATTTTGTACATAACCATTCTGCCATCATCACCTCTACTGGTATGGGCTCTAAATAAAAGGTAGCACAGATGACTTACACTGTACATGTTGCTTCTGGGCTCTTCCTTAGCAGCAGTGATGTGGTGTCATTATGTGCTTCTCAGAGAAAGAGGCTGAATTAAAAACAACTTCTGTTGCTGTTTAATGTACTGCAGCAAATGCCTTGTAGATCTGTAAATCAAGACATTTGTTCTTCATTTTTAGCAATGCCCTTTCCCTGAACTCATTTAATGAGACAGTTGTAAGATGTTTGTATGTTCTCCAGCTGGACTGGGTACACAATTCTTGAACTCTGTCTCTTACTACATTCTAATTTTGAAGTGTCCTGTGTCAATAGATAGTGGCAGCTATATATACTCTTAAGGCAGCCTTGTTCCACAGAATACCACTCTGATGTTGTAAGCAGTGTAGTAGACAGGAAAATGCTTGAGAGTGAGAGAATTTGGGAATTTCTTTGCTACTGAAGGTCTTGACAGCTGTGTTTTATGAAAGTGAAGGGGCACTGTAAGTAAAAAGGGAGAGCAGATTATGGAAGGTACTGTACAGACCAAAATGTGACATAATATGAATACCACAACATACAGCTAAGGTGACAGTGAAGAACAGTAGACTGTTGTTTATTATCCCTGCTTGTCACAGAAAACATGCATATAAATGAAGTTTATGCAACTATAGCAATATGAACAATTATAAAAGTAGTTTTAGAGATGTAGATTATTGCCTCTAATTTCATCTATGTCTTAAAAAAATAAAAAATTACGTTGCTAAGTAACTCTACTATTTTCTATCTGCTCTAGATTAAACTGGAAGTGAGGGTTTTATCAAAGCATTTAACAATGTCATGTCCCTTTTCTGCTGAATAGTATGACAGATGTAGATTTCTCAGGTTCCTGGGTCAGCCTACATCCCCACCCAAGTGCACTGAACAGCCATTTACCAAGAATGGGTTAGCTAGACAACTTTTCTCTGTACACTTTGCTTAGATTTCACTTGATGCCTTGCTGGGCCTGGCCTTGTGCATTCAAACTGTGCCACTTCCCTGGTGACACCAGGCACTTGGGCAAGCCAGCCTTGTGCCCAAACAGATGCCGAGCTCCATTGCCGGAATTGGTACTACTGGTCTGAGAGAGCTTTTGTTCTTTGCTGGTTTGCTGTTTTGTTTTGGGGTTTTGCTAATGCTGCACCTTTCGTCTAGTCCTGGGCATCATCTTACACCTGTGTACTACAGCTAGTGTATCCAACTTCCACTTTTGGGTGGGGAGAACCTTTTATTTGCAAAGAACCCATGGAAAAACAGGTGAAAGCTCATCTTGTGTTAGCATATTCTTGCTCTTTTTGAACATGTGAAGGATAGATTTCTTCTATATCCTTTTGTCCAGCTTTTTAGTCTCTCTTTTTTCCCTCTCCTTCTCTCCCTCACAAAGTGTGCATTAACTTCTGGCAATTCCAGCTTTTCATGGGATCTTTTGCTACATGCCAATGCATGGAAGGAGGAAGCAGAAACACGATAAATAGCATCAGGAAAAGGAAAATGGGGCACATCCTGTGCTGCACATGCACAGGACAGCTTGAAGCTGAGATGCTCTGTCATGGTAATAGAGAATGATATGAACCATACTGACCCTGTGTACAAGCTGATTTGGGTTTTTGGTTAGAAAAGAAGGCATCTTGCCTTCTCTGTGTGGCGGTCCATACTACCTTGCATGCTAGAATAATTTTCTGGACATTTCTGCAGTGAGGAACATGGTAAAAAACTAGAGGAAAGCAAGAGGGAGGTGACCTGCCATTTTCCAATACCACTTAAAAGCTAAAAGACATCTTTCTTCAGAAATGTTCTGGGGGGAAAAAGTCACCCTTTTGTCCTTTCTCCTTTTGCAAACTCTGTTGGATGTAAAAGCAGTTTCACTCCTTAACATTTACACAGATTGACCTCAAAAATAATCAGTGGCATCCTAAAATGACTGTTAATCCCGGGGGGCTGCAGAGACGTCTGCCATTTGTCAAATACTTACACAACATTTGAATTATCAGAAAAGCATAAGGACCAGTTTAGTAACCTTCTCCTGGCATTGCTTGCTTAACATTTCATATTAGACCATGCTCAGTATGGACAATATCATCGACTAACTTAGTTTTCTGAATTACAATCATAACTCATGCTTCAGTACCTTCTGTTCTGGCTAGTAATCTTCGTTTAAATCTGTGGTTTAACTTTCCTCTGTACCTTTAACTTGCAGATTCTACGTAAGAGCTTTCCTTGGTAACTATGCTTGTAATGTCCAGATTAGTGCCCTAATGCCTTAATAATTTTGAGATCTAAAACACTGCTGTAGAAAAGAGTTAAAACATAGCCTGGAATGAAAGAACTACTTATCAAATGTTCCCATTTGTCCCAAATATCCCATTTCTATGGAATGCATTAGCTAAGTATAGGTTGTTCAGGTTTCTAGGTCTCCTGTGCAGTGTGACCTCATGATACCAAATCCAGATAAGGTGCAAAGTCCTGTGTCTTCTCAGGGGGAAAAAAGTGTGGTAAGACAGTGTATATTTTATTTTCTTTTTGCATTTAAAGTAGAGTTGAAAATTTAGGAGGATTTAGGTGAACAGGAATAATAACCTCCATGAACCTATACTACCAAATTTATGCTAATATCTGAAAGAGATGTGTCTCCTTAGCGCTACAGAAACCTCCCAGCAATATCATGCTCCAAGAATAAAAGTATGGCTTGGAGGTGTTCATACAATAATTCTAGGGAAGTGTCTTCATGTGGACATCATTATTTCAGGCTGTGATTGTTTATTCATCCCATACTACATATAAATCTGCGCAGAGCCCTGAGGTGCTGGTGGTCTCTCAAACCTTAGCAAGATCAGCAGTGGAGCATGGACCCTTTCAGAGCTGCAAGATTTCCATATGAGGTGTTAAAGGGAGAATAAACATTTCAGTGATGCATTCCTATTTTCTGTGGGTAACCACTGATTCAAAATAAGTGCAGACTGACAGGCTCAGTGAGGTCCCCACATCTGAATGGGAATGGAGAGTGGTAATGTTTAACATTTACTCTTTTGTTCTTTTTTTTTTTTCCCTCTACTTCCTTTCTAGTACCAGGGGAAGGGGAAAAAAACCACTCTTTTCTCAGATATTATTACCTCTTTACAAACTCCAGACTTTGTTTCCTGGCAACTTTAATTGCAATAAATTGAAGTTAATTAATACTCTAATGTCTCTCTTTTTTAATACAAAAAATGGGTACGTGCACAAAGTTGTTCTCCTGTTGCTCTCTTCTCCTGTCTACTTATTAACAGAGCTGTAAAGTGGTTGATCATATCACATGAGGGATTACAAGCCTTTATATTTTCTTAGACATAAGTCCAAGGTAGAGTTACAGAGGGCTAATGGAAACTCAGGCTTTTAATTTCATCCTTCTGTAGTTAAATATTTAATTAATTGTTGAATGTTTTTGCAGCTGAGCATAGAGTCTTTTGTTCCACGTGCTTAATTCCATGTGCTGAGCTTTCATAGGCTCTGTGGTGCATTCTGCTACTCAGCATCGTGCTGAGGTGCTAGTCAAGGAGAGCCTGAAAATCTCAGCAATTTACAGTGGAGAAATGGTGGTGTATCTTGCAAATGTAAAAAATTTGCTTCCATTAACTCTCTAAACTCTGTTAGGAAGTCATTGCAGTGATCTGAGGAGAGTGACGCTCAGCTGAGAAGAGACTTAATGGCTTTCAATCTGTATGGGCAGGTGGTCATGTATGGCTGCAGTATTTCTTTTCTCTGGCTATTAGCTTGCAGATATTGATATTCACCCAGGTTTGCCATTGAGACTAATGTTTTCCAGCTGCTGCTTGCTAGTATGAGCATGTTTCTGGCAACTGAGCCCTGCATTTGAGTAACTGTAGATGTCATACAGTTGGGCTGCATATGGAACTTGATTTTTTTAAAAAAAATTGTTGAATTTTAGGTTCAACAAAGCCAACTGGCTTCAGAGCCTCTGGTTAAGTATTCTTTGCTCCAGCTTTTAACTTCATTCATAGAACAAGCAGACAGTGCTGGAGTCTTTCTGTCTCTTACTGTTTCCTTTTACTGAAAGAGGATTGTATTAGTAAATGCTGGAGATGTGATTAAAGATCCCAGTTAAATTCCACCTTCCTAAATATAAAACTTAGTTTTTTAATACTTATTTGAGTACTGAATTACAGACATTCATTGCAGATCACTTTTGTTTAGCATTTCTAAGCTTTTTTTTTGTAGTTGAGTCAAACTGTAAAATTATTCTTAATCATGATGGCATTTTGTAAAGACTGAGTTCTTGCTTTGCACTTTCTATAGTATCTTTGAGGAAGAGATCATAATGAAAAACTCTCAAGACCCCTCAATGGAATTTTGAAAATGTGATTCATGCAAATAAAATCTGGAACTTAAAAAACTGTGAAGAAGCCCCCATGTCTTCAGCAATACTGAAATTGCACACTGATTTATATTCGAATTACCACATTACTCTGAACAGGTTTTAGAAAGATTAACTTTTCAAATAGCAAATAGTTATTTGCCAGTTTCTAAAAATAAGGATGAGATACCAAAAAAGTTGTTCAAAAATATCCAGGAAAAACAGTTGAAATGGCCTAATAGGCAGCCAGGTAAAATTCCCATGTTTTCATTTGTGAATTAATTGAATTCTATAAATAAAATAAATAAAATCCAATTATTGTTATAGTGTTCCAGCTGGAAAGCCACTCAAGAGTACCAAAAATAAAAATATCAGTAATCTGCAAATGAGCAAAGAAATTGATGTCAGAACGCTCGGTAGCTGGAGAGTTAATGGCATAGATTGTCTTACAGTGATTCACTATATCTAGCTTGTAGATGACAAAACAGTTCTCAATTTTATAAGGTTAATTTAATATTTTTAGGGCAGTTTTGTGTTTTATGTGTAGGTTTGAAATGGAAAAATGCTAGAGATATATTCTTTCTCTTCCTGTGCTGACTTTGACAGACTCCCATCTCCGTACTCCTGGCATACTAGTTACCAGAGACTCAGTTCTCTACTTTCCATCTACAATTCTTTAGTCTTCTCTGTGGCCTTGTTATACAGTCCTTTATTAGGTTTATTTCAAATGGTGCTGCATATCTTGGCTTCTGAATATGTACAGTTAACTTGCCAGAACAAAACATGCTAAGAACACTCACAGGAATTTAAAAATAAATTGTGTTTCTTGAACTTATCTGAATACCAGCCTAACAAGTATGAATGACTGAAATAAATTGACATCCATTTTTAAAATGAATGTTTCACATACCTTTCTTGCAAGCATGCTGTATTCCCAGGCATAAACATTTAAAATGAATGATGTTGTAAGAAAACATGAGACAAAAATTGCCTTATGGTTTAGGACTCTTTCAAGATTTTTCTTGCTTAATTCAAGATTAGAAGTGAAATCTAGATTATTTTTGTAATCAGTACTAGAGCTGATGATTTTAAAAAGTCCAAATGCTTTGAGTTTATGACAAAATTTTGAGCTGTCAACTTACAAATACAAGCGTTGATAGAAACTGAGTAAATTTGAATCTGAGTGTCATTTGGTTGGGATCCCATATTATTTATTTACTTTAAGCTCTCTTCTTTCTCAGGCTAGAATCTTTAATGTTTTTTTGGCACACGTGACTATTTTCCTGACTGGTCTCTGACAAATATGACAATCAAAGTAGTTTTCTTTTAGTTTAAAAGAAAAAAAAAAAAGCCTCTTAGTTTTTTATTTCTTCCTTTGTAACTTTTGAACTTCTTACATGGAAAGTATGTTTTTAAAAGACTTGTGGTTATGTAATGTAAATGTTCTGACATAACCTGTAGAAACATAGACTCATAGGAAGATTTAGGCTGGAAAAGACCCCTAGGATCATTGAGTCCAACCCTTAACCCAGCACTGCAAAGTTCAGCACTAAGCCATGTCCCTCAGTGCCACATAAGATATTCATAATGAAAAAAAACAAATCAAAATGTACAAAGTTAGCGGTTCACAAGTTCAGTTTGTGACTCTGAGCCCGGCCTGCAGTCCTTTGTAGCTGTCTGTCCCTCTGTGCAAATACTAAGAACTGAGAGCTGGGGGTTCTTCTTCATTCCCTTGATACTGACCTGGTCAAATTTGTACTGCTGATCTTGATTTACTTACCAAGACTTCTGAAATTCCAGAATAGAAACTAGTTTGAGTGCTGTGATAGAGGGGAATGTACCTAAATTTGTCACCCTTCAAATCCCTAAATTCTGCCATTTCTTTCAGATGATCCTTTCATATCCTGCTCTGTTGAATATCATCTCCAGCAGTGCCATGTTGCTGTGTCTACTTGATGCTTTATCACACTTTAAAGGAAGACACTTCCGATTTTCATTACTTTCTATGACTATAATAATGTAATTGCTACAGCTCAGATCTGTGGGTAGAAAAGGAAGCTTCTGCAGAATGTGACAAATATAACTCAGAATTTTCAAACTTGTGTAATCTTTAAAAAGGTCTTGGAAAGTTAGTGAACCAATTTAGAACTTCCTCTTGTATCTCTTCAACTATGAATAATCACTCCTAAAAGGGATGTCATTTTAACAGAGACATGCATCTAAATGATAAATATAAAATAAATGTAGCAGTGACCAGAATGTGTCCAATGCCCAGAAACGTAATCAAAGCAGATTAAAAAGGGCTTATGGTTGTTTTTTAAAGATACAAGATTTTCTGTTTAAGAAAAAATGACTCTGTTTTCTTACATCTGTCTTCATAAAGCACTAAGATGGCTGCCAAGCAGTAGCTACGTCTTCATCCAGCTGGATACACCTGAGCTTTCTTAGCTTGAGAAAAAATCCTTCTCAGCAAGTCAACCGTAACTGAGCAAAATGTGCATATTTGGAACTATAAATCAAAATGTCCATGTACAGATGTTCTCAGCCTAGAGGCATAAATGTGAAGGAGCTTGGTTCCAGAAGGATTTTTCAGCAATACCTGAAACTGGTCAGAGATGCTTTACAACTGCCTATTGCAGTATTGACATAGTACTGTAAAATCACTGTGAATGACTTGCTTATTATGTTGTTCTCGTATGTGGTGTACAGTGGGAAGCTTCAGAGAGAGCAATTCAGTACAGTGGCAATATGCAGAAAACCAGCCTTCTCTAACAGAGAACTGGGGTGAAAGGAATCATATGGGATGGACTTTTTAAAACAAGGACAAATATCTCTGAGTGCTTACAGCGCCTATTGGCATCAGGCAGAGATTTTCTGAGGATGAAAAGGGATATTATCCCATTTTGCAAATAGGGAAGTTAGGCTGCATATTAGATGGCCTTCCATGCAAGAGCAACTGGGAAAGATTGAGTAGCTTTTGGGTTCTTGCCTCCTCCAACCCCAGGCTGCTGTGGATCCCTGAAAATAGAAAGAGAGAGAGAGGTAACCTTATGACTTTGTGATGTGTTACAGTTTTAGTGCAGTGATATATGTCTGCTTTGAAAGGGAAGATCTTATCTGTCATTTTTACCATGGTACACTTTTGTACTATGACAGGTCCCAGAGGCTTAAACCAAAGAACATTGTCCCACTGCTCTATGATGGCTATCTCACTTTCTGAGAATCAGATGCCTCCTAATGTAAATGAGCATGTTGTGATTTTAGAGAAAACGTGATGGGGTGGTTGTAGTTTTGCAGTATTTATCTAAGTTGCCCTGAGTGAGGAGAATAATTCCTTCTGTATCTCATTTCTGTTTTGGAAAGAAGTGGCTCATGTCAGATTCTGTGAGGAGAAGTTTATGATGAGCAGAGTTTGAAGTCATTGGCAAGCAACATAAAAGAATCTAAACATTTTAGACTCATATATTCACACAGAGTAGAATTTGAAAAGGAAACCTTTTAATCACCACGTTACAAAAGCTAATAAACATTTAAATAGAAGATTTGTCCACTTATAGTGAAGAATTGAGGTGAAAGTGGACAGGGAAATTGGGCATTTCTGTAAAAAAAGGATTTGGTTTTCGTTTATGTGTAAATCATAGAATAACCTTACTTGTGGAATTGCTTACCAGTTACCTGTGATTAAAAATAAAAGAAATACAGAAAGTAAGAAATAGAGGTAGGTAACAGACTGAAATGAATATATTTGGGGTTGTAAATATTCTTAAAATAGTTAGGTGTTTCTTGTGACATATTTCTTGAAACTGGCTCACTTGGCATTTTTTGGGATAGCATGAGACCTTTGAAAGTAATATTTCCAAATATGGATAAGAGACTTTAATGTGCTTGAATCATATTTCAACCCAGCCCCCTTGTTTGGGATGTGTGAATTTAGTGCTCAACTTGTGCATATGGGGGGGATTACCCAGAAAACTGCAGTGAGAAGAACTGTGAACATGATTTCTGCAGAGCTATATGCCTCTTGGCTCCTGGCAGCCAGTATCTTGAAGTTTATGAAGTGCAGCTCCTTCTCCCCAGTGCCTGAGAAAATGAATTGCCAAACTCTGGGAGCCAGAGCGGAGGCAGCAGGGCAGAGGCATTAACTCAGTTCACATTTCTTGATGACGTCTCACAGGGGAATTCAGGGACCCTGTCCCACCAGCTGACCTGCTAGAGAAGAAAGGGAAAAATCCCCAAATTGAAGTGTTGGCCAGTTTAACCACTGCTACCTCACCAGCCAGAACTGATTATAAAAAGCCTCTGGAAAAGCCAGTTACTTTTGGGAGTTGTAGCAGCTGTGTTCTGTTAATGGAATTAAAATGAATTTATATCCTCTTACTCCTACAACATGGGCTTCCTGGGGCACAGATGGGTTCCATGTATCTGCTAGTATTGGGGACAGAGAAATGGAGCTGCAGTGCTGGTTTGAAACATGGGCTACTATTAAAGTACACTAGTGCTAAAATAGCTAGCAGAACCTTTCTAGTGGTATTTTGCTTTTTATTTATGGCTCTGTCTTGAAAAATGAAAACCAATTTTCCATATTTCTGAAGTCACCATTGCTTTGATAGACTTCTCTCATTTAAGTCCTGAAATAGCTCGGTTATACTTTATATTGATGTCTGCTTACCTTCTTTGGTTAGAATAAATAATTTTTCACATAGCCGTGGGCTGAAATCTTCTTAAACTGAAGGCATGACTGTAAGAATTCTCTATAAATAGCATATGGGCATTGGAAAGTAAGTTTTTTTCTGGTATACAGTATGAGGTGACCAAAACTGCAGAGTGGCCTACATACAGCCTTGACGGAGGTCCTATAGCTCTAAGAGCTGTATCATCAAAGACAACTGGTATGGATTCTGGACTGCTAAAATTGAATTGTGGCCATATTAGGTATAACTAAATTCATTGACATAAAATGCAAGTTAATGCTCAGGTGAGGGGGTGGAAAAGGGCATCCAGCTCCACAGCCCTCCCTGCAAAGTTATTTTTGTTTTCATTTAGTGAGTTTAAATTTGATAGCTCTTATGGACAGATTTCCTACTGATACTTAAATGGAAATGTAAACTAAGCTATTTTATCGAGAGCTATTTTATGCATCTGATCATCTTTCCTGATTTCTAGTTTTCATTGCTGCTGCAACGATGTTCTTCTTTTTGGGTAGTTGCTAGCTTGGAATGGTCCTGGCTGAGTAATTATTAAATTGGATTTCTGCCTTTCCTGGTTTGAACATAAATCTCTTAGTGCAATTCATGGATTGCACTAGCTGCTCACTTCATATCTTGCCAAATGGACTTGTTTGCCTCTGGTCTTACGTAACATTCCCTCTAGCAGAGCTGATCAGACATCCCAATATAACCCAAACCAAAACAAGCAAAAAGAAAAGAGAAAGTGCAGCCAGTGAAGATTTCAGAAATAAATTTAGGCAATCAGTCTAAGCCTAGGAGTCTTGAATCCAAGCTGATGTCTAATAGCTTAAAACGTGACATGGTGCCGCTTACTGCCTGCCATGGCTCTTACTTTGGGATGATTAGAAGCACTTTATGTTTTGAAAGTGAATTTTTTAAAGCTGACCTTTATCCTGTTGAATCAGGAGATGAAACTCTCTAACAGATATTGGTTTTGTTCTGCAGTTCCTACTATCTCTTGCACCACTGAAATCAAAAAGCAAACAATCGTTCTTTCCTCTCAACCCTCTGGCCCACGCAGAATAGACTTTGCCTTATTAGCATCATGTGGCACTGAAGAAGTGTAAAAGGCTCCACTGACAGTGCTCATAGATGCATACCTATGGTTCTACATTTGTGTTAGGAAATACAGCTCTCATTTCTCAAGTTTTGGAGAATATTGCAAGTCTTAATTAAAGATTGCCTATGATGTCTTGGTATTTTTAACAATCATTAGAGGAGGGCAAATGAGTAGTGGTGGAAAAGATGGAGAGAGGTGAGACACAAGTAAAAATTAGCTGGTTAATGCTGTTTGCTTTCAGTGGTTTTTGAGCACCTGTTCCTTGTCATTTTGATAAACTTCCCCCAGTGACTAAAGAGAAACTGGTAAATCAGCTTGAATGTAATATTTTGTTTAAAAAAGGGTGGGGGAGAAGAAAAAAGTCAAAATGCAGTATAAACATGCATTCTAAGTAGGATCAAAAAGAAAGTCTGGAATAAGAGATTTTCTTTTGTCTTAATGTATGCTGGTTTAAAAAAAATCCTGCATATTGTGCTAGTGTGAGAACCAGGAAGTGAAAGAGACTGAAGTGAAAAACTTAATATAATAGACAAAGCTGCAGTCTGGTAGAAAATGTGTATGGCACAAATGACTGCTCAGGAACACAAATATAGAAAGTTTTCCAAGGTGTAGACCATTCCATCTTCCATTTTCCTGATTTCTTTTGAGCACGTCTTTACTAGAAGATGTTATTACAACAGAGCTGTGAGAAGCTAAGAGCTGATAAGCTGCTGACACTGATACTGTGATCACGAGGGAGAATTTTTCTTAGCAACATGAGAAATACTTGTAATTCAGCCCAAAGTCTCACAGGTTTAATTATAGGTAGTTTTGATGTTATGCAAGGCATGACTTGACTTGAATACGTTGACTTCAGTACTACATTTTTTGTTTAAAATGAAACTTTGTACGCAGGACTGAAAGTCAGAAGTTTTTATTCCCAGAAGAAATGCAGCAGCTCTTCAGGGAGTTGGTGTAAAATACCCTGTAAGTGCTGCTGAGGTGGTGAGTAGGCTTTGTGCTGGTTGCTTACAGGAGGTTAAATTCCACCAGAGGCATGATGTGTAACATTATCCTAAAGACGTAAGCATGCTCAGCTTTCTAATGCCATGTTAGATGTACAGGTATTTTTGGAATAATGTTTCAATTACTAATTTAACTGTCATTAGCAATTGTGTATTAACTGGAGGATGAAATTGGTTTTATCTGTGATTCTTGCATATGCCTTAATTTTTGAGGAATGCTGTTGCTGTGTTCAGGGCTGAGGTTATTGGGAGGGTGGGCACATCATCAGTGGCTGAAGTAGATGCATGTTCTTTGGGAGAAAAGAGCTGTCAGTGTTCTTTTAAAATCAGCCAATCTCTTCTGATGTCTAAACCCAAAAATGTGGTACATCCAGGAGCATCAAGTGGATGTGCAATCATTTCCTTTTGAGGAAAAAGAGAGAAAAGCTATTCTGGCAGCTCAATATAGAGCTAAAACAGATAGAGGCAGGCAGAGAATATGTTAACTAGATACTAAATCTTAAAATACTTTAAGAGTTATGTTATGGAATAAAGGAGTCAACAGTAAACATTTCATTTAAATTGCTATTTTTTGTTTTGTTTTGCTGGGTGTGTATTTTGGAAGGAAGAGCTTGCAGTGCTCTCATGAGCACCACGATATGCACAGCAGCAGCAGGTGCTGCATTAATTCAGTGGTGGCTGGTCTTGGTTCCCTGTTTTCCTCCTTTCAGTGGTGCAATTGTGGAGTTGTGTGCTGCAGTCAGAAATGGTGTGTTGCAGTCTATGTGCCTCAGATTTAAAAATGAAAAACAAAACTGAAAACTGGATTTGGTTTATAATAGTATATGGGGTTTCATTCCTTGTGGTGAGGGTGTCATGCAAACAGAAGAAGGAAATTACACAGTCTAAGGATTGCCATGACCTATCCAAGGTCTGGGCTGTCTGTTAAAAGTTCTGTTGCCAAGTATAGGATGCTTTCTTACAGCCAGGGTTTAAGAATGTTTTTTTCAGCCATTGCTTTCTTCAGCCAGCAGCACCAGGAGATGCAGAACAAAAATGAGGAAGAATTTAGCAAAGACTTGGAGAATCCATTTTCAAAGCAAAACTGGTAGTTCCTAGATTTCAAAGCTAATGCACCTATTTCTTATGGCACGCTGTAATTAATATTCTAATGACTCTTTCAAGTTTGATTAAAACTAGTTTGACCATTTAAATGGGCATTAAAGCAATAGAGGTGGTTTTGAGTACGGAATGTTAGACAAATTAAATGTAAATATAGATCCCCATAAATAACTTTCTCTAGTGAGAGTTCCCTAGTTAAATACCCAAATACCTTATTCAGAATGTGAATGTGGCTCTCCATGACTATTTTAAGAAATGACAGGTAAGTTTACTATTAATACAAACAGTAAAAAAGAACTTTTGCTATTGAAGAAAACATGTAAATAAGGATCATATGATAATTTATTTTTTTTAGTACAGAAAGCATGAGTTTCAACTCTCTTCATGTTCCTCAGACTGTTTGTTCTTTGATCAGGAAGAGGCTAGAAAAATATAAGCTATAGGTGTTAAGCTTGCTTCCCTTTTCCAGTGTGAAGTCCCTCCAGGAATGAGATCTTCCCACCACGGCTCTTCAGTAGGACTGTAGTGTGGAGGAGGACGATGTTTTCATTGCTTGCTAGCATTTGACTGTTACATTTTTAATGTAGTCTTTGGAGGCACCCAAAGGAGGAACTGTTCCTGAGTCTACAAGCCAAGCATATTTGTGGTGTTGAGATCCATGGTAGGGATTGCACTGGAGGGACAGAATTCAAGCAAAATATGATTTAAAAGGAAATCATCCCATTATCTAGGCTTTTATCACCTTGTGTGTTTTTGTAATTATATGTGGTGGTGGTGTCTTAGATATTTGAGGGAGGCAAAACGTGGCTGGCCATAATTGGAATAATATGTGTGGAATCTCACCCCTCCCTCAGTGTTGCATGTCCTGGGACCTAAACAGCTTCAAAGATGTGGGTAATAACCACCTCTGAAATTTGCATCATTACCTACTTAGAAACTTGATTCTAGGATACAAGTTACAAAACTGGCTAGTACAAAATATTTATTAAACTGGCTGTTGAGGAGACATGCACAAACCCCAAAATGATGCGGCAATTTAGAAAGAAGGAGACTGCATATGCTTATATGTCTTGGCTTAGTCTTTCAGGTTATTTGAATCCTGCAAGCTGTTTCTACATGAGTTGTTCTTGTAAGGTTAATTTCAGTCTTTGCAAAGCAGGTGTTTACAGCAGAGTTTCCTCTTCCAACCATGTGCCTAACAATAGTGTGATTAAGATCTTACTCCGGGGCAGACTGACTTTTGGCTGCATGTGTGTGCCTGCATGAGCATGTCTGCAAGCTGCTTTTATTATTCAACAAAGAGAACATATGCAGTTAATCTGAACATAGGAGAAATACTTTGAATGGGTCTTGAATCTGTAAGAGGACTGGTAGACAGAAAGGAGCAGATGAGGCAAATAAACAGAAATTGATGGCAGCATTTTTAATTTAAGCAATCAGAGCATCAGATGAACTGAATGCAAAGCTGAGCAATACATCCACTACACTGTGAAAATAATATATTTTATGCTGCTTCTTTTTTGCTCAGTTTTTAATATGACTTGTTTTTGTTATACACAATGCAAAACAGCCTTGGATTTGCTGCCAGGGATGAAACTGAACGTGCTGGAGGTTGTATCTGCACTGCTGGGCAAAGTACTTCTGTATTGGATCAGTGAAAAAAGCCCACACGTGGCAAAACACTGCAATTCTTCTTTGAAACCAGCAACAGGAAAATAACGAAGAAAACTAACACGAAAATGTGTCAGTTGTAGACAATTGTCTAAGGAGAATAGGGGTGCTGTTATCTCTCTCCCTGTTAGGTGGTCTAACAAAAGATGTTATCTCTGCCTACAAAGCACAGCCTTGCCTGGGGTGAGGAGGGAATTTGCGCACAGCAGAGCATTTCTTCCATGCTGCTCACTGACTCAGGAAGGCAAGAATGGCCTGTGTTTTCAGCTTATGTGTTCTGCGAGATGGTTCTGTAGCTGGAGAGGCTACTTGTACATTGTGGAAATGAGGTGTAATATTTGGGAACCTGCTCCTACAGAGTGACTGCAGCACACAGCTCAGTACTTCACTCAAGTGGCTCTCATGGAGTGACACACACAGACTGCATAAGGCAGTGCTGTCACATACTTGTTCCCACAGACCCTCCTACAGCAAAGGGAGTGCTGCTGTCTGACCATAGTCAGGCTGAGTAGTGGATCTTCAGTCACTGTTGTGCACCTGGGTTCTTCATCTGTAGGGCCCTCCAAGTCAGAAGGGTGCAAGTCCAGAGTCTCCAACAGTGGCTTTCAAAGTAACCCATAAAATCTGCATCAGATTTGACTCTTTGATCAAATAATGGACAAATTTTACTTTTATTCAGGAATTCTGCCTAGCTAGCTACCTTTTTTACACACAGGCTGCAATGATGGATTACACATGGGAAGTGTTTGTGGTTTCAGGTTGATGCTCTATGAATTGATAGTTCTGGCAATACCTTTACCTGTTATGAAACTGCTGACCATCACCCTTCATCTGTTCTTGGAAAATTTGGTTCCTAATTGATTAATTAATACACACCTCTGACCACAATCACATAAATCTTAGCAGTATCTCAGGTACAATTTTTTAATTTGGTCTCAAAAAAATTGTCACGTGATTGTTAACTTTTCTGATAACTTGCTGTATTAGCTTCTCAAATGAAGCAGATTTTCATGTATGAGTTCTTAAATAGACAGAGATAATTTTATATCAGCCTGCAGTGTGCTTAAATTATTATAAGTCTCATAATTGAAGTCTAATAACAACAATAATAATTTAGATATATTAACAACAAATCTCTCATATAAAAATCATGCTTCCCATTTTGGTGTGGTGTACATGTCCCTGAGAAATTTAAAGTAATATAAAAATTGAAGTTCCTTTTTTTAAAAAAAAAAAATAGCATTAAATATATTCCACTGCTCACCAGAGAAAACTAAAACTGAAATCTGGCTGAGAATTAAGCACTTAAACTGGGCAGTATTACTTTCTAGAATTCCTTTATTGTCTGAGTTTTAAAAGAAAACAAATAGGTCCCAAAATTGGAATTGGCTTCTTTTAAGATTACGGTTAGGATATCACGTGAGCATAATGTCTGTGTTTTAAGCATTCACAGTTCTTTTACTCTATACCCCTTTTCTAAATCTTGAGATTCACAAGGCTTTGGAAGAAGGAAAGGAGATGCAGTAGTTGCAGGACTGTGCACATATTGAGGGAGGGATTAAAAATGATCTGTGGTCCGTGAAGAAAACACCACAAGTGCCAAGCTGAGATGTTCCCAGTTTGTTATTGTGTCTCACAGCACAAAACACACAAAATTGTATAGTGCTAAGGAACAACCAGGTCATATTTTTTTGTGTGCACCTCATGTCCGAGCACCTTGCTGCTCTGGGGTCCATGCAGATGTGCAGGGGACACTCACAGCCCCACAGATGCAGATTTCCACGATGTGCTCTGCCTCTCCTGGCACAGCTTTGTGCCAGCCCAGCATCTCCTCAGAAGGGAGAGATTGCCAAAGGTGTGATTCCTTCTGCCTCCCTCACACCAGCCTGCCTGACTGCAGAGGAGCTGGTTCCCATCACTGCTCTGAAGCATAAGTAACACAGAAAAAGAGGGTAGGGTAGGGTAGGGTAGGGAAAGGAGAAAAAGAAAAGGAAAAAGAAAAGAGAAAGAAAAGAAAAGAAAAGAAAAGAAAAGAAAAGAAAAGAAAAGAAAAGAAAAGAAAAGAAAAGTCACTGATTCTGAGGTTTGAAAAGGCTTGAACCTGAATGAGACCTAGCATTTCTGTTCTGTTAATTCCAAGTAAAAACAGATAATACAAAAGATGAGTGAAGATAACGGAGAAAGAACAGAAAAACATGGCTTTGTTGCTAAAAGGCAAAGCTAGCAAGTCTGATTCTATCTAAGGTTATGCTAACAGACATTTTCTAACATTAACCTGGAAAACTGATTGACCTGGCAAGGATGGGAATGTCTCTTGAGTGTGTGTAAGTGTAATGGGGAGCATGAAATTCTACTGCATATTTTGAGAAGCAGTAAGTTTTGGGCATTTCTGTTTCATAAAAATTTCAGAAAATCTTTCAAAAACAGCATTTGCATACCCCTTGTTTCTTTCAGTTCTCATATGTATCCCTTAATTAAAACTTTTTGCCCTTTTTTTTTTAATGAAAGTGTAGGGTGAATCAATGGGGTACAGAAAGGTAATGGTTTCTTCAAGATCTTTCTATCTCTTTTCAGCACCTGGGGGATGGGGCAGTTTCTGGGATTGGTATTTCATTTGATTTGGAGAGCTGAGACTCTGCCTTGCGAGGGATGTGCATTTTTGTCTGCAGGCAGTGTGAGATAACTCATGCCTGGGAACAGGCTTGTGCAAGGGCTCCTTTGGCCTGACCCACCACACGTGCCTGCCCTGTGCTGGAGGCAGTGGAATTTCAGAAGGTACCTATTGTCTTCCTGAACTGGTTTTTCTGGCAATGGACTGAACTCTCGACACTTTGCATGCAGTCGAACAGGAGCTTTGGAAGTTTAGCTTTGGCAATCAGACTGAGGTAACATCAGGTGCAATCTGTGAGTTTGTCCTTTCCTGTTGCCCTTCTTGCAGTACTGTGAGGGAGGGTGATAGCAAACCCGGTCTTGTAATAGTCAGACTCTTTAATGATGTATGAAAGCCTCTGCTAAAATAAATGTTTAGAAGTTTATAAGCACACAAAACTAATTGGGCAGACAAACCTTTACTGACTAAAGATATAGTAAGAGTCTAACTTTAGGGATTTTTTCAATATAGAAGAACAATTTGAAGTATAAAACTTCCAAATAGCAATTCTTTTTACCAACTGTACAAATGTGTGCTGCCCATGTTCCAGGGACTCACGTCCATGAGTCTTCAGATGGAGAATTTGAAATGTTCCTTGAGTTTTTCCTCCTCTTGCATTATGGTCTTATGGGCATTGAATATTTGAGTCCTGATTATCACAAATATGGAAACTTCAAAGTGCTTAACATCCTCCAGGTGACCTGTACACCTGAAATGTTTTAATCTAAATAATCCACTCCAGAGATTATTTCTACTATACAATAAGAGAGATAACTATGCAAGTTCTCTGGTTCTGTTCCTGCTTCCTGCAGGAGAATGGAAACTTCAGGATGTGCAAAATGTGTAACAGCTTCTAGAAACTGAAGAAATCCTTGCTCCTGTTGCAAGGAGTAGCTCTTCTACAGTCAGACACAGTGATCTCTGGATCAGTTTCTTTTTTCATAAGAAGAGCAATACAAAGAATATTGACCAGCCTGGGAAGCAGACAAAGTCTATTGTAGCTTCCAAGTGTTATATTTCACCTCACTCTTCTGAAGTACTGTTCTGCAGAGTTGTTCACCAAAGTTACCAGAACATTGCTGATATATTGCAACTTATATAAAATAGGCTTCTGGACTTTCTCTCTTTCTCTAGACCCTTTATAGCAGTAAGAAGGCACAGCCGTCAAATGCTGTGCCATTTTATAGCAATGGTGCTCAGCACCAAAATTTTCAAGGATCTTTGTTTCGGACATGCTTGCTACAGAGAGCATTATGTTCAGCTGGCAGCTGCTTAAGCTAGCTCAAAACCTGTACCTGTCAGTGGACATGCAAATAATTGAAGACATACTGGAGTTCAGCCTTTAAATAGTGGTCAATAGTGGTAGGCAAACTTTGGACCTGGGTCTGTCATTCACAAGGTGAATGCAATGATTATGGGGTTAGGGAGGGGCAGAGATAATGAAAGAGGCTGAGCAGTGAAGCCAGGACCCCAGTCTCACTGGGACACAGGGTGCACCCCCTTTATTTTTTTTCATAATTTTGTCCCTTGGTGGGGGGTGGGAAAGATGTCTGTACTCTTTCAAGTGTTAACATGTAGGTGGTAACACAGAGTGGATTTAACTGTATGAATTTGCATCTCAATGACTTCTTGCACTTTGCTTCACTTGGGAGACATTTCACTGACATCCACTTTTGTTTAGTACCAGGCAGGATTATCCCCGCAACAATATCCAGCACAATCATGGAGACTCTTAGGTGTAGTGGTTCACATTCTGGTCTTCTTGCAGGTACAGATGGTTGTAATTTTAAAATACTTTTTAAGGCCTGCTTTGTGTCTGCCACACCTTTAGACTCTGCACTGGATGGTTCAGAGCTGTGCTTCAGGCTGGGACAGGGAGAAGACCAGCATCTGTTTGAAGAAGTGGAGCATGTGGGGTTTTTTCTAAAAAGGGTTACAGGGAAGCCCAGATGTGTTATCAGAAGTCTGGGGACAGGAGGAATGTTTGTAAATCAGATCTGGGGAAAAGGGGACTTTGTAGCATTGCTGCCTGGGTGATGATCCCAATGATTGCTCTGCTTTTGCATCATAGCCTGACACAGCTGTTACCATGATGATCTAGGCAGCTTTTTAACAGGAAGATACGAGATTCAGTGTCCCAAAGAGTGAATTTATTCCATTATAAAGTAGTTGAAACTCTGCTGGAAGATGACAGTCCATTTGTAAGTGTAAATATTTGCTAATAGACCATAACGATAGTCTCTGAACCTCTTCCCCATCTCCTGCTCCAGTACCTTGAGATAGCTGGCTGTGATACCAATTGAGACACAGAGATTTCACAGTGCACTTCCAAGCAAAGATAGAGAATGTTTCTTTTCTTAGTCTGGGAGCACGTTTCTTGTATGCATGGTTCTCTACTTTTTAAAGATCCTTTTGCATAGACATTCTGTATCCAACTATATCTGAGGTCAAAAGATTGTTGTGGAAAGAAATATAAATTGTGATGTGTTACTACTATCCATGAAATAGCAAAATCTTGAAAAATACAGAAGACGCAACAAATGAAATTAGGCTCACTGCACCTGGGCTTTGCTGGAAAACAAATAAAGGCTTAATTAGGGATTACAAATTGGGATACACGCATGGCTTCAATATAACTCTCCAATCTGACTGACGTGCAAAAGCCCTTTCAAAATATTTGGTTGAAACTGCACATAAACAATAATCAGGGCAATATTTATGGAGTGATCTAGAAGGCTAAGCATTTGTCAGATAATGAACTAATGTCCACAGCCTGCCCTAAATACCTAAAAACCTGATAACTCTGTCATGAAGGTAGAGATTAGATTGCTCAGCTGTGACTCTATGGAAGATAATCCTTTTATTGCTGTTCCCATAAAATTTCAGACAATAAAGCAGTGTTTCAGTAACATCACATTACCATTTTGCAGGGCTGTGTGATAACGTTTCAACAGTATTTGCAAATTGTTACTCTTTTTGAAAGCTGAAGTCAGAAAGATCTCTGCTGACCATAATATCTCACTTTTGCCCAAGATGTGTGGATATTTGGCTGTTGGGCTCTGCCTGGGGCTTGTATCTGTGGTACCAGATAATCTACTGAGAGGCAGCTAGTTCTTAGTTGTATGTAATATTACTTTATATTCAGCCTGCTATGAGCAATTATATGAATTTTTACTGATTTGTATTCACAGTTTTAGCAAGTGTGTGAAAAAAAAAAAGCCTATAATTATGTCTACCTGTGCAAAACAGAAAATTAGAATGATTCATCTCCCTTGGAGAAGTTCTTACATTAAACATTTGTTTGACAGTTCTTTGAAAAAAGTCACTGTCTCCTATCTTCAAATAGTAGAAAACACAGAAATATCTTTCTTAACCTTTCATTAATCATGTATTAAATATTTCCTTTAGTACTAAAAATGTATTTTTTTCCATTCATAGAGGTTTTTGTTTTCAATAATGACCCAATATATTTGTGTCTCTTTCTGTTTTCATAGACAAAGTTTGCTTTGAAGTACTGTAAAAGATTTTGTGTATTCTTAGTTAAGACTCCCACATACAGGCTATATAAATACTGATATGGTTATACATGTGGTCAACTTCTTTTAAATAACTGAGCAGTCATTGCTTGTCATGCTCGAAAACTGGGAGCAGAGGCTACAAATATGCCCCTCTCTTCTCCCATTTTTATTACATCATGTCAGATGCCACGTGTAAGGTCGTGGTCAGAAGTACCTGTATTTGTTTCTTTTGTTTTATGGAGTGGTCTTGCTGTGCCTCAGGCTCTGTGTCTCCCATCCTGCTGAGTGTGGGAATGCAGGGCTTTGGGCAGGCAATCCCTGTGGAAGCTGCAAAGCTGGGTGGGACTCTGTGTGTGGGAGCTGTTCCTGCTTCTGGGGCAGCCGGATGTGGGTGCCCACATCCCTCTGGGTGAGGGAAGCACATGCTCCTGGCCCCTGGTACATTCAACTCTCTACAAACTGGCAGTGAGGGTAACAGGCTGCGAGGCGTGGGGAGTAGATGCAGTCTTCTGCGTTAGCCTTCTCACTGACTCTAGGCTTCCTTTGATTTCTCCAAACCTTAATGAAAAGGTGGTTCAGGGCCTTTGCTAAAGCGATGGTGGACTTTGTGTTAACCAGGGGTGGATGCCATGATTGACAGCCAAATTTAGTTCATTCCCAGCCTGAATATAAATATGTCTTTTTTTCTACTTTCACTCTTTCTCAGGCCACAGAAGATTGTGGTTGTGTGTTAGTCCTCCGTCGTCCTGCTACTTCTTGCTACTCTGTCCCCTTCCTCCCCGCTGAACTGTAACCAGGGTTAGAGGTGCTCGCAGGACTGTTTGTAAGGGGATGTGGCAGAAGGGTGTTTGCTGTCTGAAATTCTGCAGGGCTGAGCAGGACGTAAGCTTAGTGGCAGTGGTGCTCTGCAGCATCGGTACTTTCAGCTGACAATATCTTACCAAACCTCATGTGGTCTCCCTTTCAGGAACCAGAGTCAATTTTTCCTCTGCGCTCTGTTGATTCTCTCAGTGGTGAATACTGGGCTTTTTGTAATCAACCCCTTTCTCTTTTCTGTTACAGAGCTCCAGCATGGGAGGCAAACTGAGCAAGAAGAAGAAGGGATACAGTGTCAATGATGAAAAAGCTAAAGACAAAGACAAGAAGGCTGAAGGAGCAGCAACTGAGGAAGAGGAGACTCCAAAGGAGGCTGAGGATGCCCAGAAAACCACAGAGACCACAGAAGTGAAGGAGAACAACAAGGAGGAGAAGGGAGAAAAGGATACTCAGGTCACTGCCAATAAGACGGAAGAAAAAGAAGGGGAGAAGGAGAAAACAGTGACCCAGGAAGAAACCCAGAAAACAGAACCTGAGAAGTCAGAGGCTGTTGTCGATGCAAAAGTAGAGCCACAGAAGAACACCGAACAGGCACCCAAGCAAGAGGAGCCGACTGCTGCCTCTGCTCCTGCTGCCAGTAGCGAAGCACCCAAACCCTCTGAGCCTAGCACCGATGCAAAAGCTTCCCAGCCTTCAGAAGCCACAGCTCCCAGTAAAGCAGATGACAAGAGCAAAGAGGAAGGGGAAGCCAAAAAGACTGAGGCTCCCGCAACGCCTGCAGCCCAAGAAACTAAAAGTGAAGTGGCCCCAGCTTCAGACTCAAAACCTAGCAGCAACGAGGCTGCGCCTTCTTCCAAGGAGCCCGCGGCAACAGCAGCACCTAGTTCGACTGCTAAGGCCTCGGACCCTGCAGCCCCTCCAGAGGAAGCGAAACCTTCTGAAGTTCCAGCGACTAATTCGGATCAAACCATAGCAGTGCAAGATTAAATTGGACAGCCTGTTGAAACAACCACTTAAAACAACCTGTGTCTTTTTTTTATTTTTTCAGCTATACTAACTCGTTTCAGATCTGAAATAGCAAATATGTATTGCCCAGAAAAGAAGGAGAAAAAAAAAAAAGAGAAAAAATGAAAAGGATGTCCCATCAAGTTGGGAGGGAGGGAGGGGGGAGAATCCAAATAGTATTTTTGTGGGGAAATATCTAATATACTTTCTGCCAACTTGACACAAGTCCTGGATTAAAATAAATAAATAAATAAATGGATGTCTGAAAGTACAGCACATCTTTTGTATCTGAACTGCTGTAAATGCACTCCACCAGTGTATCAAAACCTTCTTTTTGTTCTGTAATGGGGTTTGGGAGTGATGCGTTTGATTCTGCCCACTAGGTTTGTGCCAAGGCAATCAGATCTTTATGAAAGCAGTATTTTCTGTGGTTTTTTTTTTATTTACAGCCTTTCTTATTTTGATATTTTTTTTATGCAGTGGATGAATGCCAACTTTCAGACAAAACCCACTTAGCTGTCCACATATTTCTCAATGCCAATCATCCAATTCTTCCTCTCCAAATATTTTTTGGGAGTAAAAAGCATTCTCATCCTACTTAGCCTACCTAGATTTCTCATGACGAGTTAATGCATGTCCGTGGTTGGGTGCACCTGTAGTTCTGTTTATTGGTCAGTGGAAATGAAAAAGTCTGCGTTCATTGCAGTTCCAGTTTCTCTTCCATTCTGTGTCACAGACACCAACACACACTCATTGGAAAACAAATGAAAAAACAAAATGTACAATGGATGCATTGAAATTATATGTAATTGTATAAATGGTGCAACAGTAATAAAAGTTAAATAATTTAAAAAATATATAAGTGTAAAGACTGATTAAATCTTCACTTTCACCCCTTGAGAACTAGGCAAAGGAGGTTCTTACACTTAGAGAAGTATTATATCTGGGGCTGTTTACTTTCCTATAAATAGTCACTCTCCAACAGCCACAAGTGTTCTTAAGTGAGGTTGGAAGAAGCGCCCAATGAACAGTGCATCTCATATATATTTTATCCCAGTCAAAGAAGAAATGGCTTTTGCCTGCCTTAACATGTGAAAAAAAAATGCTCTTGCTATTTTGAAGAGCCACAGGCAAGTTGACTGAGTTTTAATTGGGACTAAGACGGTGGATTTGATAAACTGATAGTTTAAAATGAGGCAATTAAATTCAATCCTAGTCCTATTAAAGTATTTCTAGTGCTGATACACTTTGTTCTTTTCCCCGTTACTATTACGTAGGAGATAAACAACTGCTGCCACAAAAGGCCAGTCCTGTGTATTTCAAATATGGATAAGCCTGTGTAGCTGAATAGAGTTTAGCCCAGCATAAACATTTTTCACTAATTTTGCCTATTTGCTTCATTATTATTCAACAGAACAGCTGAGTAATTGCACTTTCTGCTGAATGGTGTCATTGGTGGATATGGACAACGATTTCAGTGTAGAGCCCGGGATTCACAAAACCAGTTAAAGCAGCATATTTAGCCTGCCTATTAGCAAACTTCTGGGCAGAGCAGAAGTTCTGAAAGTGGGCAGTGGTAAATAGAAACACAGCTGGTACACATACCAAAGGGATGAGCAGGCTTGTATTTAGTAAATAAGAAAAATGTTTTTTAAAATGGTATAAATTATTTCAAATACTTTCTCTCCATCCAGTGAGGATGATTCACTCTACAGACTTGCATAATACTAATCCTAATTTTTTTTCAGAAATACAAACTTCCCATACCATGCTGGCAATATTGTTATGCAGCTGTGCACCTGGGAGAAGCCTACCGGAACAGGCAGGAATAGTTCAGTTTGGTTTAGATCAGGTCATTCACCTCCATGAATCTTGCACCACCATGAAGCTTTTGCATCCTTAATGTGATGCTGGATGCAGTCTTACTTTAATTCTTTGAGGTAATTAAAAATACCCCTGTGCTCCACAGCTGTACCCAAACCCAGCAGCCTCTGCAGCTGTGGACAGCAAAGTCTTACCACACATGCTCTTCTTCTCACAACCTGCTTGCTGATGGCAGTTTTGTCCCAACTGGGTCAATACTGCAAAGAAGTGTTGTGCCCCACATGGCTGGAAATCAATAGCATATACGGTCAAAGAAATATGCACTTGTGTTTGGGAAACTGAGAGTCAGCACAGACAAAGATCAGTGCACTTCAAACTCTTCAGTACTCTCAAAGAATAAAAAAGGAAAGTTGCTGTATGATGTTTTAAATATTTTTATTAATAGACAGGCCTACAAAATTGTTTTTTTCATAGTTGCTAAATTTCCTAGTGTACAACTGATGGTTAAAAGACATTCTGGCCAAGGCCACTTCTCCAAAATGCTGTTATTCTATACCTACATACACAAGGAAAAATAACCTCTGTTCAAAGAGCTTTTGAACTAAACATATATGGTTAATAGAAATGTGATGCATGTTGCTTGCCTGAAGAGCCATGAGAAGAGGTGAGAGCCTAGAGGCTTACTTTTCTTCAGTCCAGAGTCTCATCTCCAAAATATTTTTTTTCTGCATTATAATCACTCTTTAATGACAGTAAAAGTATGCTGAGGGTACAGAGCTAACAGGCATGTTAATGCTCTGAGAGTAAGCACATTGCAGATAACCTCAAAGGACCCAAGCCTTTTGTGAAAGTGTGCCAAAGGAATAGAGAAATTCAACCCTGGGAAAGAACCTTTGCTATTGTTTAGAGCCCCCACCGAGACATGTTTTGCCCTGGAAACTGTCAAGAATCTCTTGCTTTCTCTTCAATAATAAGAAGGTCAGTGCCATTGACTTTGCTCATACTTTGCACTTGCACAGCAAAGAGAAGCTCAGATGCCTTTAAATGTACAGCAACTCTACCTTTTTTTTTTTTTTCTTTTTTCTTTTCTTTTCTTTTTTCT
>VXBC01012973.1:1185776-1256004 GCA_013399945.1 Ploceus nigricollis
TGGACAGATAAGAGTTTCTTCTCTCTTCTCTTCTCTTCTCTTCTCTTCTCTTCTCTTCTCTTCTCTTCTCTTCTCTTCTCTTCTCTTCTCTTCTCTTCCCTTTTCCCTTCCCTTCCCTTTCTTCCTTTTCCTGCTACTATTTTTATAGTGAATTTTGGGGATGGAAAAGTAATGTTAAATTATTCATAATGAAGTGGCTTCCTAGAAGCAATGCCTACCACTTGCCCTGTAGTTGGTTCCATACGCTTAACATCTGTGTCTGCACAGGATAAGACCCCTCCTCGAAGAAAGAGTAAAGCAAAACATTCCAGGATATGTTAGTGTCCTATGTGATAGCATTTCCAGGCACATGTCTGTGTGGCTGCCAGTATCTAAACAGTCAGTGAGTTCTGAATTTCTGCTGGCACTTCCTTTGTCCCAGCATTGAACTAGGAGTTCTGTCTGGTCTCTGTCTCACCTGACCATTGCCTTTTCCAGATCACCATGAACTCCAGCTTCATGTAAGTGTACTAAATCAGTGTGTGCATCAAGTCCTTAGTCTTCCTTCAAGAGCTTCTTATCACTACATCCCATTTCTATGAATTTATCCTTATTTAACCAAATAGGGGAGTGTCTCAAAAAAATGTCTCAGATTTGTTGCCACTACTGCAAGAAAGCATTTTCTTACAATACATTTCTTTAGTACATCTTCTGTATGCTTTCATTGTTGGCTCATTGCACGTAATTCATAGTATTTAAAGTTCTTTTTCAAGATTTTTGAGATGCTAATTATGTGGTTTGCTCTTTTTATTCAACAGTACATATTTTCTTTCTGCATTAAACTCTTGACATCTATCTTGACTGCAATTTAGTTGACTTTTTGCCTTTCATTTCATTATTTATATATATTAAATTTTTACATCCTCTTTTATATTTAACCTTCCCACCATATTTCATGCAACATGAATGCATATCAGCTGTTAAGTGGTCAGATTTAGAAACCATGGCACTGCAGCCATGGGAAAAACATAGCCAGCAAAAGGAACAGCAATGTACTGGTGGTTTCCTTCACTATGAAAAAGTGCCTTCTCCAGGACTGGCAGAGCTTTGCTTGCTGCATTTATCACAGTGGGGTCAAGATCTGGCTATAGAGCTCAGTAAGCAGAAGGAGTTTTTTTTGCTTTTTTGTTGTTGTTTGCTGGGGAAGAGAGGAAAGGAGTGGATGTTTTGAAACATGGCCACAGGAGTTGGGACACAGAACTCATGACACAATCCTTTTGTTTCCTGGAGACAACACTATTGCGTGTTAGCTGGCCACCACAGGGCTACCAAGCCTTTTCAATTTGTCAGGATTCTCGTCTCTCTTTTAGCATATTTGCTTGTCTAGGCAATAAATATTAATTCCAGCTCTTACCCTCATGGCTATTGTATCTATCTTTATCTTGTCTTCCTTCCACAGTTTAGGTCTGACATCTATTTGAGCCTCCTATTGCATCAGGAGGCTAACTGAATTTCTTGACATTTTGGCTTGATCAAGATGATTTTTTTGAGACTGTTCAGTCAGGTGAGATACAGATTTGATGGAGTTACAAGTTTGTTTCATTTACTAAGCAAAAATTCAAAGGTCTTACAGGATATTCCTGCTGAAGTTAGGGTGAAATCTTCCTACAAGTCCTATCAGTCTGTTTTCTGTAATGTCATCAGGTTGCTGCAAAATGCATAACTTGCTAAACATCACTGGTGGTTCAGCTGGCCAGTAATTTTAGATCAACACTTGGTAAAGTTTGACATTCAGTCTCTCTTGAGAATCAAACAAATTGTACTAAGCTCAATTCAAGGACAATTGAAGAAACAGAGCTGTTCACATTAGGAGATAAAAACATAACAGAATAATTTTTTTTAAACTTTATTCAGTTCCATCCTTTTCAGAAACAAGGTCCGCCCCTAGCTGGTCTTTTCACTTTGGGAATGGGGCAAATCTCATAGCAGCAAGACTGTAAGTTTCCTAGCCACAAAACGGTCTCTAAAACTTTACATTTAGTACTTTAAGCCTTAAACTTGAATAGCAGATGTTTTAATCACAGGCTGCACACACCCCTGAGAATCTGGGCTACTAGAGGTACCCAGTGTGATGTGGCAGGAGGACAGCTGCTGCTCTTTTGTTCTATCTATTCCAGTGGCTCTCATTTAGCACCCATTTCCCCCATCCTTGTTTTATTGGCTTTCTACCAGTGATAGGTTTATTATGTCTTAATGAGAATAGTGTGCTGTAATCACAGACCCTACTGATGCTCCACAAATCACATTTTTCTGGATTTGAACTTTTGCATCAGGTTCTGGCATTACTTGCAGAATTCTGGAATGAGGTGGCTAAAACTTCTGTGTTTACCAAGTAGAATATTAATTGATCTGGTGGAAAGGAGAAGCTGAAAAAATAATTATGTTATTGGAGATTGGTGCATGCCTGAAAGAGCAAAGCCTTTATTCTACAACAGTCCAGGATTCTGCAATGGCTCACTGTAAGCCAAAAGACCCTATAGAGATTTCAAAAGATATCACGTGTCAGTATGCTGAATACATTGTTGGTTTAAGCTCTGCTGCTCTTTCCAATTATCTGAACTTTGTCAGCTGCACTTCATTTTTTTTATTTTTAAATAAAAGACAGCATTCCTAAGCAAACGTTTTTTTTCAAAAGGCAAACAACAGTATCTCATAATGACTACATTGCAAAAGAAAATTTCAATCCCATTAAAACTTGAGTAACATTTCCCAGTAAAAGAAGCTCTGAAACTACCTAGAAATATTTTCCACTATTTTGTCTAGAATAAATTTTGAATAGTTTTCTGATAACCAGTTTTTCAAGGACATATTAATAAGATCATACTTTTATAATATAACAGTTGGCAGATGCTAAATGGACAGTCTAAAGGTGTCTGGCCACAGGCTAAGTAAAAAAACCTGGAACATCAGAGGGCAGATCATCAGCTGACAAAATTAGTGATTTAGGTCCACTGAATTGTATGAAAATAATTTTATTTCAGTTATTCCATATAGACTAAAAAAAAAGCATTAGCAATAGAATGTCACATTATATTATGTAGAACTGAATGGTCAGATATTCATTAATTAAACTTAACCTTAGTGATAAGCTTATAATAGACAGATTTGGATTTGAATTGAAGTAGTGTATGATTAATAATTAGGAAAATAATAAAAGTTCTGAAATGGCACATTTAAAGGATTTATTTAAGACTTTAGGTAGTTAGTTTTTATGAATGATTCAGAGTGTTTCTGATAGTCATAGTGGACAACAAAAGGATTAGCATATTTCTGCATATACATGTGAAAATTAAATTAAGATAAAAATTAATACTTACGGGGAGAAGAGGTTTATACTTCCTGGTAAGTGTTAAATTTAAACTGGTGTGTCATGCTGCACTTATCTTGGGCCTGAATTTTGCCTTTCACTGTATCTTGGTGTTCTAGCTTAGCTGTATCACACACATGTTGGACCAGACTTTTCACTGCACTGCCACATTTTCTAGCTATACCTGACCCAATTTTATATTCATTTTTCTTCTTTAATCTGCCAGGACCAAGATGCCTACATTAATGGAGATCTAAACACGTGATAACCCAAACTATCAGATGGACCTTCAACATTCAGACCAGCTCTGTGGTACTGGGTTCCATCTGTGCTTGTTACCTCTGGCTTTGATGCATCTGTACCAATGACAGGGACTGGGAAAAGATTTCAGAGGGTTTTAATGTGTGTTGTTTCCCTCTCTTCCAAGTGCTCCAAAAGTAAATGTGGCTGATATATTCTATCATGCTGAGCTGGAGGGTGTTTCTCTCAGGTGGAAGTTTGAAAATTTGGAAAAAAGCTATTCAGTTCCTTGGTCAAGATGAGCAGAGAATGGAAGAGTTTGAAAGCCTGAGAGCTGATATAAACATAAAAGTGATAGTTAAATTCGTGGTAAAACTAAGTTGACAAGGACATGGGCTGTGTCCTGAGAAGAGCAGCACCTTAGGAATGGGGTCTCATACAGTATTGTAGAGGAGGAAGCTGAGTATAAAAATGTAGCTACCGCAAGAACAAATATCACTTTTAGGCAAAAGCAAAACTGGTAATGATGGGGGGAGCATCTAGTTTGGTAGAAAAGCATTTCAACCCTGTTGCAATCATTTTTAGAGAAGAGATCACATTTGAAATGTGTTTAAGGAGATTTTTTTGTGTGATGTTTATATTCCTGAATTGATTCCTGAACTGATTTTAGATGACAAATGCAATAAAATATGTTTTGGTGTTCTCCATAAAATTTTTCAGCATCATAAGCAAAACCTTTCTACAGCAGGATATAGGAGTGTAAAAAGAAGTGGACTGTGATGTCAGTAAAGTTCAAGTTCCTCTCTAGCACCCTGAATACATGCAGTGTTTCCAATAAAGAGGAGAGGATGGGATGGAAGCTGTGGCAACAATTCTACACAGTGACCTGAGCTAATATTCAGTGAATTTCCTGTTTTAGTGATGGTGTCATGAGATACTGTCAGATCCAATGGTATTATTAATCAGATCCAATTGCAGTCAATTCTAGTCATAATGCTTTACCATAGATATGGATTTTTGAAGGGAGCAACTTTTATATGAATGGCTGTTTCCATTGATTTTATACCTTGCTGTCCAGTTTTAAAATCCCAGAATTAGTTTGATGACACTGAAAGTAAGAATCAATCTATCTGGGGCTAGTCAGTGACAGGGTATGTGTAGGTAGAGAAGTTGACTGAAAAGACATTACAAGGCCAGATAATCATTTGGGAAGGAGTCAGTCACTAGGGGATGTCAGCAGAAGTTTTCAATCAGTGTGAAAGGCAAGGATAATGATTTTTTAGAGCAACTCTTTAAATTAATGTGGAGGCAATACATGAGCTGGCAATCTGGTCTAGATAACATGGGTTGCAGGTTAGCCACACTATGCAAAAACAAAACAGAGGGGTTTTCCTGCATGAGAAGGCACAGAGAAAGTCACAGACTGCTCTTAATTTTCCTTTCACTCCAGTTCTCCCATTGATATTTACTTCCTCTTTCAGGCTAACCTTTCCATCAGGGATCTCTTTCTTTTCCCCAGACATGCTTTAGTTAATAAGCCAGATTTTCCTAAAGTGGCCAAAGCACCTATTTAAAAGGAACATGGTACATATCACATGCCTTCCAGAGAGCTCCTGTGCTTCTGGAAAGGCCTCATGCACAACCTTGCCCTTCGAACTGTGTACAAAACAAAAATGTACCAGCTCACCTGGTACCTGAAACCATCACATGCTTTACCCTGGTACCACATAGATTTTCTCCCCTGTTTTATCACTATGAAGATAGGGGCTGATGTGTAGTGTTTTAGGATTTTTCTTTTTAAAAAATGGTCCTATTAACCCAGTGAGGCCATTTTATGAGCAGCTTTTCTGGCACTCTTGTGTGCTGCCAGGCCTGGGCTGACCATGAGGGTAAGAAGAGCTGCCCACCTTTAGCTCATCAGGGCTTCCTGACTCTGTCTGTCCTCCAGCTGCTCTTCCTTCCTCCTGGGATGTAGCTGCACCAGTCTCCTGCTGAAGAGACTTGGCTTGGAGGACAGTAAATTATCTGGGAAGGCTGTGGAACCACCTTGAAGGAGCTTAAGGACGGCAAGAAGAACTCTTTGACAGGATTTACATGGATATGGTTGCTTCTCCCTTAGGGCAGGGGAATGGAAAGCCCTAAAAGACTTTGAAAGTCAAAGTCTTTCAAGTTTTCTATGGTTCTGTGATTACTAAAGGTTGTCCCAGTAAGTACTGTTTTCCTTCATCTGAATAAGAGTTAGACTGTATCTGCTTTCATGGAATAATAATTCATTCTACATTGCCTTCAGCAGGACTAAGGGCAGTACAAGGTATTCTTACATGCATTTTTGAAGTGTTGTCTGAGTGCCTGCAATGAAATATTTCTCAGTTTTACTTCACCTTCCCCCCCCTCTCCTCTTACATGGTTTCATTCCAGCCATTCTTTTCTCCACCAGGCCATCAATAGGCAAAACTGTTTACTTTTTTCTGTGTACATCAATCACTCCTCAAATGAGAAACAACAGCATGTGTTTTGGTCACAAGCCTCCTTGCACATTCTTCCCTTCATGTCTCAGCCTGCTATAGGCAAGGATAATGTTGCTATTTCAACTGCGCAAAATCATCAGTCGTTATACGTCCCCTTGGGGATATGAACGTGTCCAGCAGTAGTGAGAATTTTCTAATCTTTGTGTGCTTTATTTAAAAGTACAATTCACAATGGATCTCTGATGAAAAGTGCCAGTAACTCTGCAAACTCTTAAACTGCTGCCTGTGCAGAACTGGGTGAGGCTTTCTTTTAAGAAGTACTTCTGTTGAATTGGCAGAATTGGACCAGCAAATTGCAGTGATGAACTGGATAAAAATGACCTAGAAAATCCCTGCCTCATGTACAGTGCTGACTGCTGAGCAATCATTGCTGTTCTGTGCTTTTTCCTTTGTGCTGGCCTGTGCATAGATATACTTGTACTAAGTTAATTCAGAGCTGGGATAGGCACACTGGAAACCACAAAATTTTAAATTCCCTCTTTTATCCTGAAGAGAAAATTATTTTCTAAGCCTTTCATTTTTGTTGTGGGGAGAGAGCAACAAGATTAGAAACTGAAGCTAGGTCAGACCCTCTTGAGTCCTCGTGCATCTCCATACAGCCACATTTGGGCACAAGAAGCTGCTCATAAGAGACTCTGACATATGTGTCAGAGTAATTAGGACCATTTAAAACCCAGGAACTAACAATTTTGAGGACTCTTTCAAACTCTTTCTAGATGAAAACTTCATGGGCTCTTCTCCCTCTGAACTTTGTCATGACTTCTGGCATCTATCAACACAAAAGCTTCAGAGCAAAATATCTGCAGAAAATTCTGGATTTTAGATCAAGATTTTTGAAAACCACCACAGATTTCACACATCTCTCATGCTTCCTGTCTTAGTTTGTCAGAATTCTTCCAAATTTCAGTGAACTTATGGACCAGACTACACATTCAACTTCTTGTGACTTTAGTCAGGAAAATTATGCTGTCAAAAAAGTTATGCTGTTAAAATAATCATTAAAGCTATTAGATGGAAATTTTAAAAAAAGGAAAAATTTGTTCAACAGGCGCACCTGCATGTAGGCAAGATATATCTTTTCCATAAGAAAAACTGGAATTTCTGAGCAATCAGCCATGTCCTTCCACAGGGTCTGGACTGTTTATTCATGGGTGGTTCCCAAAGATCCCTCTCACCTGGTATCTGAAGCAGTGGATGGCTTACACTGTTACCGTGTAGGTTTTCTCCACTGTTTTATCACTGTGCAGATACAGGTGGGCGTGAAGTGCTTTCATACTTGCCCGTCCCTATTTATAATACTCCCACGAAGTCCCTAATCTTTATTGAACAGCTTTATCTTTTACAAATAAGAAACATGAGTTTCTTACAGAGTGTACAATTGGAATAGTTGTGAGGAGTTACTGAATAACTAAGGGGAGAACCATGTTGCTTGCGCCATTGTATCAAAGCTAAACATGGTTAATGAAGAGAAGACAGCTCCTTTTTCTCTTCCTGATGTGGTTAACAAAGATCTAAGAGAGATTAAATAACACTGTGGTTTAATTATTTTTTCCCCCCTCTGGAAAATTTCAATATCTCTAGTTCTCATAATTTTCTTTTAGGGAAGTATTCCAAACCTCTATGTGTAAAGGATTTGGTATCACAATGATTGCAATGGCTCATAATGCTCATTATCTGCACTCACTGTTCAGAAGTGATGCTTTTTCTATTCATTAAATGAATGGAATTACAGAACACGTACTTTGGCATTTTCCACGCATGGACTATGTTGATTTCTCTGTGGAAGAAAAATGGCAATGTTTGTATACCTGTTACTCATAGCTCCTGCAGTGGGCCCAGTCATTTTGCATAGTTAAGTATAGCCACATGCTTTGGCTGGTAACCCAGACAATCACAGATATCCCCACTCTATCCTGACTTTATGTTTAATGAGATATTTTTCTACCTTGGGACAAAGACAAAACAATTTTTCAAAACTTTCTCCCCTTGATTTGCTTAGTTTTGAAGCAACTGCCTAAGAGTATAATCAGAACAGCTCCCAAGAGGTGCTGGAGGTTTGAAGCAAGCAGTGGAATGTTAGGGAGAGAAAATATTTTCATTAATATTGATTTCTTATTGTGCAGCACTTAGCAGCTGCTTTACTAATAGATATTATTTTTAGGAGATCAGCTCTATTTTTAAGATTTTAGAGCCTGAAGCATTCCGTAGATGTTCTCAAATGTATTCTTTACTCTTAATAAAGGGAAAAATAACACAGAAGGTTAAAAAATGGTCTCACTCTAAAACAAAGCTTGAAATCAGTCTAAAGCAGTCACACCTAGTTTGGGCTTCAGCTGCCTAGCAGTAATCCAGCAGGTAAAGAAGTAGAGTGCATTACGGAATGACAGCCTAATTCACTTTGATTTTGGAAAATCAAACTGAAGCCAACACAGCCTTGTCCTGGAGAAGGTATCTATGCTTTTCATTATTAGCTGCTGCTCTGGAATGAGGTGTGTTCTAGTTACTCATGTAGCCCACTTTTCCTCTCACCTCCCTTGCCTCTCAGAGTCCAGGGGACTTGCAGCCAAATATTCTACTCTGACTAGGCAGTGTCATCTGAGGGGCAAAAAAGGTGATGCAGGTGCTCTGCTGTACCATGGGTATAGCTGCTAATAAAACAGGGGGACAAATAATGCTGGTAAGCTTAAGGGCTTATGTTTTCATGTATTTGTAGTAATACCAACTCTATTAAATTATTTGAAAGTATAGAGATTTATTAAACCTCTGTGTACAATGCTGTTCCAACTGGGTATTTTGGTAAGCTGCCTTTATGTAGATATCTGTACAACATAAGCTAATGCTCCACTCAGACAGAAAAATGTTTCAGATTATCCTGGGACAATGAAGAGTTATTATGTGAATTACAGAAGTATAAATTACTGTCTGTTGGTTTAACTAGTCTGTGAGAGGGGTAAGTCACCAGAGAAGCACAAGGGAAACAGACAGTGAGAAGATTTAAAAGCACTACCTAAACTTAAGATGTCAGGAAAGCATGAAGGGTGGAGGCTTCCTCTACTTTCTCCTATTCATTTTCTCTCTTTATTTATAGACTCAGCAGTTTTTGGCACTTTTCTCCTTGCAACAGTTCTATGATCTTCTGCAGGTGGACACTGCTGACATATTGTAAGTATAGAGGCTCTGTTGTGGACTTTTGCTTTACTATGTAGCTCTCCTGACCATTGTTTCTTTTAAAGAATCCATCAAGTATGATCTCAAAAATTATCCACATTTTTCCTCTTACATACCAGCATCCTACTTTCCCCCTGCTGCAGGGTCTACAGTGGTGATCTGATTTATTTGCTTGAAAGGCTTTCTTATTTCTCTTTGGTTTTGGTTTTTTGTTTGTTTGATTGGTTGTTTTTTTAACCACATTGAAATCTTGACAGGAAGAATTTAACTGCCTTCTCTTTGGGGAACAAAGTTCCCAATTAATCTGTTGTTTTTGTTATTGAGTAAAGGAAGTCACTGCTCTTGCTTGTTCCAATAACTTCTCTACTTTATCTGTGTTTATCCTACTAAGCACTGCTTCACATGTTAAAAAACATAGAAAGAAAAGAGAATATATTTCCTAATCTTGTTCTGAATGAAAGTGAGGGAATTTTTGCTTTGACTAGTAATGACTGAAGAACAAGGTCCTTGCAGAACAAGGCATTGGCTTGTGCAAAACACTGCAAGAATTAATTACACCACCTCTGATTTTAGTGTGGCAGAGGACAAGTTCAAGTGTATGAACAGCTGATTTTTCAAGTTACCATTTTCTCTGATTTTCTCTTCAGCTTGGAAGAGTCACTGCTATAAATAACAAGCAGGAAGAGAAGGTGGAAGAGGAAAAATGTTTGAAGGAGATGACTGACAATGATTAAAATTTTTCCCTTTACAGGACAAACACACTTTGAATCCTTGCTATGGTGAAAGGCCAATCCAAAGCCAGTATAGTAACTACTCAGGCACAGAAAGAGAGTCTTAAATTCCCTTGGAGAAAGTTCATTCCTTTCTTCTTTCGCGTACAACTTACTGTATAAATAGAGACTTTCTTTCTTTTTCTTTCTTTCTTTCTTTCTTTCTTTCTTTCTTTCTTTCTTTCTTTCTTTCTTTCTTTCTTTCTTTTCTTTCTTTCTTTCCTCTCTCTCTCTTTCTCTCCTTCTTTCCTTCTTTTCTCTTTGATTCTTGTTATTCAATTTCATATTCAGCTGACTGGTTCTCCAGCTGCATTGGACCAGTACAGCTTATTAGACTTCAGACATTCATTGGCCTTAAGACTTCTTAAGATTTGAGCCTAATTTTTATACTTAATGAAGCTGCAACAAAATTAACACAGCTCCGAGAAACCAGAGCTCTCCTCTGCTGAATTTAGCTTAGCTTGTCACATTGTATATAAAGTACATTTATTTAACTACAAGGCTATTTTAGAAGGAATTTATTAGTGTTTCTAAGTTACTTCCAACAGGCAAGCCAAGTGAAAGTGCCATGTGTACTCATACTCACTAATTAAGAGAACAGTCATAGTACAAATTTCCAAGTCTGAGCTACACCATGATTAACTGTGAGCCCCCATTTAAGATTAATGTCTGATGCATTGTGCTCTTAGAAGGTTCATTTGTGCAAGCTGAGTTTTGTATTCTGGTACTGGTTGCATACATAACAAAGAAGTATTTTTAAAAAAGGAGACTGTTGAAAAGTGGATTTCCATTTTAACTAGTAAAAGGCTTTAGGGAGAAGTAAGTGTAGAATGTTATATCATCTGAAATACTCTAGAAGATGTCAACAGAAAAAACCAAAATTTTCTTTTATGGAAAATTGAACAATTAGAAATTTGATTTTAATCTGAACTGAAAATGTTTCTATTTTAAAATTTCCAATAGAATATAAACTTATGAAAGGTGTAATTCTGAAAAAGAAAAATATTTTGTTAACTATTTAAACCATTAGAAGGTTGTGATTATGAACAATACTGTGAGTTTGCCTTCTATGTTTATATATGTATATGGCATTTGTAATGAATATCCTGAATATTTGTATAAAAATACTAATGTAACCTCAAAATTATAAAGCTGCAATGACATTTATCAGACCTAAAATTATAAATTAGATCTGAAATAATTTACTTTTATTTTTGCCTATAGGATGAAAGAAATGGTTTAAATGCCTCAATTTTGAACAGAGTGCATTTAAAGCGGTGGTGAAAAAACTTCTCTGACCTTTCAGGGAGGCCTTAACATTTTTACATTTTTCTCCTGAGAGGAGACAGTGTAAAAAAGCTAAAGAACACATGTCAGAGCAAGAACTGAAGTTTGGCAGAAGTGCTGAACTTCACACACACAATACCTCCCAGGAATCGGCTGGGAGCCCATTGAAGTCAATGGGAATTTTTGACTGGCTGCAATGTGCATTGGATCCGATCCAAAAAGGCTCTGTTCAGCAAAATACTTAGGTGGATTTTACTTCAGGCATGAGCTTAATGAGACTTTAGCAGGTACTTAAAAGTCATGCACACTTGCAATTTTTTTAAATGCAGGCTCAGTTTTTTTGAATTTATTAAGATCTCTACCATGTGATTTGTTGCAAAGTAATAGTAAGAGAAATCTTGAAGCAGTGTTCTTTAGTTGTCTAAGTACACAGAGAAAACATCAAGGGAGATGCTGGGCTACATTTCTCAAAGGAACCACAAAAAAGTCAACTATTTCAGAATGGGAAGTGAGAAAAAGCAGGCATTATAACCATGGGATTTTCCAAGTTTTAAATATGAGGCCAAATTTGCTCTGTGGTAGGACTAAAAGATCAAAGCAAAGAAGGTATAAACTGGCATATCAATCACTCAGATTAAAGGTTTTATTCATAGTGTATCTGCTCCAGAAGTGGAAAAAGATGTGAAACAGCATTTAATAAAAATTTTGGCCTCTGGATTGCAGTCACTTCCATGCCAAAGCCTGCTTCACCCACAGTAGATCTATTTGCAAGTGAGAAATGGACTATAGTTTTTATTTTAAAAATAGGAGTAGGAGAACTGTTTAAATACCTATAGAAATTAAAATGAAGCTAAAAATGCAGCCTTGTGGATTTCAGCAGCTAGAAGCTATTGAGATAAAATTGAAATTTTCAAAGAGAACATTTCCTTTCTGACATTAAAGAAAATATAGTCTTGGGCTCTGTGGGGAGAAAAGTAGGTATGAAGTTGGTAATAAGTCAAGATGGATTAGATTTGAATTCCCAGATCTGGATCTAGGCAGGCTTCAGAATTCAAACCTCATGGTATAGGCTGAAATCTGAAGTCTGGCGACAAAGCACTTGAGTAAGATAGGATTTGAATTCAGTGGTAGCACTGATATTCTGAAGGGATATTTTTTTTAGTTATTAGCAAGTGTGATCTTTTCATGTCCCTCAGTAAATTGGGACTCTTAAGTCAGTATATTGTTTTTGTGGTTTTGGTTTAGCCATTTTACAGTGATTTGGTTCTGTGGACCTGTTTTACTGTTCTGACGCAGACATATTTAATACATTCATTTAATACATAGTGAAACATGATCACAAATATATGCTAGGTTTTCTTGATACCACATTAGAGGGCTCTGTAAGTGTAGTCACCACATTAGCATCCTGCTCATCTAGTAACCAAAATATTTATGCAATTTTATCACAGCGCTCAAGATGAATCACTAGCCACCCTCGGGGGATGCTTCCATCAGATCCGTTGTCATTTTCTGGAATGACAGTCCTGCAGTGTGAAACCTGAGAAACAATAAACCCCTAATAAGGGTAATCAGAAAGCTCAGCCCTTGCAGGACCACATTCTGAGGTCGGGTGACTCACGTAAAAGCAATCCAGGCAGTCATGAGACAAAGTTTTTGTAGCCACATCAGCTTTCCAGCATTTGCTGCAGTTCCCAAGTCTTACTTGTGCTCATTGTGTTCTTTGTCAGATTTATTAATGCATTGTTCTGTGTTTTAAATTACAGCCCTCAGCAATCGTGTTCATACAGATCTGTGGTGGGCAGCAGAGAAGTCTTAGAAGCAGAAATAAGCACACACACAGTCTCTGCTCTCTGCAGGATACTGCTTGCTTAAAACAACTCTATTTTAAGATTGAAACTTTCTATGAAGTTATCGAGTTTCTCCCTTCCATTTTCCATTTCACAAGCCCGTACTGCAGTTCTGGCTTATGTCTTCTATCCCCAGGAAGCAACCTGCCAGGCCACTGTGAGGATGAGACATTCCTCCAGGCTGGGTTTACTGCCTTGCTTTCTTTTACCTCAAATAATTTCCAAATCAGGCATTTTAATCAAGTTGATTAAATCATATTTCATTTAGGAAGAGCACTGGATCTTAGGTCATATTTGTGAATTTAACCACAGCAGCTTAAGACATGACTGGCTTCATGCACCCACTCTGCTCTGTCCTTTGTCCTTTTCTCATGCTTCTGGTAGCAAGCGAAGCATGACTGTGTTGCTCTAAATCACAGTCTCGTGTTTTTAAATTGTTTACGAAGTTTTGTGTACAGTATGGGAAAGCCTAGGAATGGATGCATAACTCCCCTGCTGTTCCCCTTCTGGGGAACAGACTTACACTGCTGCAGATGAATCACCACTTCTTGATGCTCAGAAACATTTAAATTGCTCCAGAAAAAAAAACTAAAACTACTAAAAATAACTGATACAATAAATAATAAATATATAATAAATATCATTAGATCATACATAAAGCTACACATGGTTAGTGGAAGTTCTGTACCAGATCAAGGGTAAGTGACATGTGCACATTTATACAAAAACCAAAATAATTTGCAGACGCCTATGGGTGATACACGATGGTTTGGACATAAGCAGGGCAGCTACTTCTGTGTCCTTCATATACAAGAGAATATGGCAACCACCATCTCAATGTGCAGTGACTGAAACAACTTCTCAGATGTATCTGGGCTTTACAGAGCAACCTCAAATCACCAGGAGACAGACACCAGAAGGTTTCCTACCCAATGTGAAAGGAGAAAGGGAATTTTCATCTCTGGAACCATGGAGTGGCAAATTCTGAAAGCACAGCAGTTGCTAATACTAGTTACTAGTGCTTTCTTTACAGAATAAATGAAGAGTGGTCAAAGAAAAGCAGGAGAGGAAGCAGCATTCATAGCACAATGGATGTGCTGTGTCTGTTTCAGAGAATCATTATGCTGGACTTCCTCATCCCACAGAAATGTGACTTGGAAACTTCACCAAAGCTCCTAATTGGAGCACTTTTTGGAAATGATGCTTCAACTGGGCACAGCGTACAAAGAAGGAATGAGGAAGCTCTCAATAGCAGCTCTTTAGCTGAGATAGCTATTACTGGGTTTCAGCAGTTTCACTGGCTCAGAAACATGAGGTACAGGACAGTTTTCCATCTGCTAGGAGCAGACTTTTTGTGATCAAGTAATTTTCATTTCACATGCTAAGTTTAAGATGCAAGAGATGCCACTGTTAGAGGTGGTTGTAACAGTGTATACTGTATAAAGGTGTATACTTTAGGTGTGTTTTTAGTTTACGGACTAAACTGCATCTGTTCTTACTTAATCCATCTGTAGATTAAACACTTCTCTCAAATATCTGTAAGTGGTAGCTTTTAGGACCTAGGATTTGTGCATGCAAATAATATTTGGACCTGGAATGGAGGACTGACGTCTGGTTTAAGTAACACTTAATCAAACACAAAAATCACAGCATAAGCATAATGTCCAAGACACTTAATATTTTGTCTTCTCTATGACATCTGAGGGCACTGTTAGCCCTGACTGTCCCTGCCTAGCCTGCCTTGAGGCTTTTCCCACTATTCTGATAGCCCAGGACCTCATTTAAGCTCTCTCCTGAGCTATTTCCCAGGTGGTTATTTTGAATTGTTATGATTTCATGGGATGATCCCTTACTTGTCTCAAGTCACCCATCTGCATCTATTAGATGATCACTAGGCCATCGATGGGACCTCTCTGTTGTAGCTCAGTCCTTCTGAGGTGTCACAGGCTGGTTCCCTCTCATCAAGGGCATGGCTAGTAATGGGATTGCCTTTAGGTCTTGGTTTATCCCCCATTCTCTGCTCCAAATCGTTTCCCTTTTTACTGACCCAAAGCCAGATGGCTTCAAAGAGTGTTCTGTGCTCACTGATACTCTCCATCAGTGTATTGGATTTACATGGCCAGGTTTTGGCAGTGGGGGTTATGGGGGTGGTTTCTCTCAGAAGCTGTCAAACAGATCCTCCATGTTTGACAGAGTCAATGCCAGCTGGCTCCAGGACAGACCTGTCCTGTGCTGAGTCAATCAGCCACAGCAGTAGCACCTTGGTGATACCATATTTAAGAATGAAAAAACAAGTTGTTGTTGTAAAGAAATTGTAGCCAGAAGGGAGTGAGAATATGCAGAGGGACAACTTTGCAGGCACAAGGGTCGGTGCAGAAGGAGGGGCAGGAAGTGCTTCGGGCACTGGAGCTGAGGTTCCCCTGCAGCCCATGCTGCAGCCCATGGTAAGGCAGCCATGCTCCTGCAGCCCTTAGAGGTGAACAGAGATGCAAAGATCCACCTGCAGCCCATGAAGGGCACTCATCCTTGAGCAGGTGGAAGGAGGAGAGGAGGCTGTGACCCTGTGGGAAGCCTGTGCCACAGCAGGGTCCTGGGAGGGACCTGAAGACCCATGGAGAGGACCCACGCTGAACCAGTTCATGAAGAACTGTCTCCTGTTGAAGGTACCCCAGATTGGAACGGGGGAAGGACTTCCCTCCCTGAGCAGCAGCAGAAACAACCTATGATGAACTGACCCTAACTCCCATTCTCTGTCTCCCTTGTGCTGCTGGGGTGGAGGTGGCAGAGCCTGGAAAGAAGGGAGGGGCTGGGAGGAACGCTTTTTTAAGATTTGTTATACTTCTTGTTGTCCTGCACCAATTTTGATTGGAAATAAATTCAATTAATTTCCCCAAGTGAAGTCTGGTTTGCCGGTGACAGTAATTGGTGAGTGATCTCTCCTTCCCCTTATTCCAGCTCATGAGTCTTTGGCTATATTTTCTCTCCCCTGTCCAATTGCAGAGGCAGGTGATGGAGTGGCTTTGGTGGGTACCTGGAACCCAGCCAAAGTCAAACAACTATAATCAGTCTCCCATAAAATGAGTGGGCATCGTTTTGAGATTTTGGTAAGATCATTGTTATGATTATGAATGGAAAACATAGATTTTGATTATACACGGCTCATTGATACTTGTATCTTTTTAATTCAAGAAGAAAACAGAAATTAATGCAGAGTGGGATCCCAAAAGTTGATTGTGAATTTAAAGCATGTCCTTTCTTATTAAACACAGGGTCTGTATCCATAAAACTGTATTTGACCATGTTTTCAAGCACAGGATTATCTTTCTTTGTTTTGACTCAGTACCCTGCAGTACTTTAAAATTTGAAACCAGCTTCAAAGTATCTCAGTCTTAGAAATTCTGGACTCTGCAACTTTGGAAGGCCTTTCCCTGCTCTCAGCTAAGGTTAAAATGCGACCAAGAAACAGCTCTTGTGTAAGAAAAGAGACCAAATAACAAGTGTACTTCAAAGGAAATTTGAAAAATAATCATTCTGTAATCTCTCTAGCAACACTCACATGAACACTAAGAAAAAGCCTTTAAGATTTTCTTTCAGCACACTCAACAACATGGTTAAATATGGGATTGCCAAAACTAAATGAAGGAATCTTTATGGCACTTATCTCACAAGGAGCAGCTTGAAACTCACAGCACCTGGAGGCTGTTGTTTTCATGCTGTTTTGTAAATGACACCATAGGAAAGTGGTAAGCTCTCTTTTAGAAGTGGATCTGTGGTAACAAACTGTTTGGAATTAATTTGAAAAAATGTTATTGGCTGTAGGTGACTGGTCAACCGATGGGGTTTTTTTTTCATACTCTTATAACCTGGGATATACCTGTGCTGCAGGTACAACACAAAATTCTCTCCAACATTATCTTAATACACTAAGTACTGCTAGAAATTTAGAGCTGGGGTCAACATACCAGTAACCCAATTAGAGGGTAACTGTGGTTGCTTTTTTGACAGGCCAGTTACCCGGCCTGGTGTTGCCTTGTTCCTTTTATTACCTGCCCCTAAACTGCTGAATTTAAATTCTACTTCTCTATCACAATCATTTTGTGGCTGCAGTCTCTACTGTCCTTGGCCTAAATTTGGCACCCAGATGTACAAGTGCAAATCTACAGTACATTAGCAGAAATCAATTAAGTCTCTCTCAATTTATGGCAACTGAAAGCTGAATTTGACCAATAAACACCACTGACCCTCTAAATGCCTGTATCAAATGTAGTGATGCTGTTCTAGTTTGAGCCAGAAGAGAATTTAGCTATGTATCAGAAATCAATTAAGTGAAGCCTTCAAATAATCAGAGATAACCTCTCATCTTGACAAGCACATGGAAACATGTATCAACACTTATAATAATAAGTAAAAAGTATAAAAGGGGGTATATGAAGCTATATTAGTTTTACATGTACACTATTTGGAAATAGAGAGGAATATCCACATAAACTCACATTCTTCTAAACAAATTGTTTTATCTCCAGGAACCGTCATTTGAAAAAGTTCTACATTATGCTGTGTCTCTCTGATGTGATAGCTTTGATATACTTGATTAATTAAAACACTTTGAATCATTTCTGCTGGATGATTAATATACAACAGAGGAATATTTAGATGTCTCAAATTAGACATGTAACAATAGGAATATGTAGGGCTGAGAAGGAGTGATAGGGATGGTGTCAAACACCTTGTCAGAGGCAAATGGCTCAGGATAAGGGGAAAACTGGGGAGTATACAAGTCTGCTCAGATTTAAATTAGGAGAATCTGAAGGGAAGTGTATAGTCATTAAATGCAATATCAGCATCAGAACCTCCAAACATCTCACACCATCACTCAAAAGCTGTTACTTTATTCAGTAAAGCCCATTGCAATCCTTGTACATTTTTTCATCTAGCAGCTTCCATCTTTAACTCAATTGCTAATTGTTTCATAATGAAGCTCACATATTTTCTTACTGAGAGTAAAAGAGGAAGTGTTTTTACTTTGAAGGGTAAGTCACAATAATGCTTTAGTTGATTAAATAGTGTTTCAGGAAGAGGTTGAGAAAGCTTTGAGAGGCTTTTGCTATAGTGCTTCCTGATATTAGATTTATTGTGCTCTTCTGACTGCAGTGATATAATTAGATAGCTCTTTATTATAGTTAGATAGGTCTCTATATACAGAGATAAAAGCATACCCCAAAATCAATTAAATGAAGCTTTTTGCTATAGCTGAAGCATTTTGCTAAAGTCAGTGCTCTTTTTTTAAGCTAACTGCCTAGAGTTCTGCTTCTCCAAACAGCTGTTTACTACAAAACAACTGGCTCTGGAGGTCCAGAGAATGAGGATGGTGTAGGACAAAGAGGTTCACTTGTATGGCTTAAGTTCTGGGCAAAGGTCCTGTGGTGGAAGCTATAGATAGAGTATCATTTCTGTAGGGAAAGGCTGCCAGCTGAAACATTGATATCCAGTGATTTATTATTTTCCTCTTCCCTCCTGCCAGCATTACAGTATCAGTCGATGAAGTGATAATTATATACATAATTAATTCTTCATATTCACCCTTCTTCTATGGACTTTTTATGTATGTGATGAAGTCACAGAGAAAGTTTCCACTTTAGGTGGGGTTTTTTGGGGTTTTTTTTGGTTGTTTTTTAAAAATTATATATAGCATAAATGTCAGCAGTCATGTGCTAAGTCAGAACAAGGTTCCCCTCTTTTTTTTTTTTTTTTCTTTTAACTGAAGTGATGCAACAAAGCTGACAAGTAGAGGAGGAATATTTTCTCCTAGCATATCCAGTCACATCAGATCATAAAGCATGTGAAATAGAAAATTGTTATAAAAATGAGTAAACTGATACTGTGATTATAGCATACATTTCTCAAATTAAAACAGCTGGTGAATTTCATACAATGTGCCTTCCATATTGTGAAATAGCAAAACAACACATTCCAACAGTAAGAACTTTCAGGGTGGTAGCCTGTGTAACATATTCAAAGGATCTCACAGCTGATTCAAAAAACCTTGTGTGATCAAGATCTTCATCTCTCCCTTCGGGTTGTATTTTAACAATTTCTAAGGACAAATTACTTACTAACAAGATTTGTGAAAAAGATTGGGAAGAATATACAGCACACCTGCAGACCAGTCCTAGATATAAAGTCTGGGCCATTTGACAGATGGAAGTGGGGGCGATATCTTATTTTTTTGAAATAACAACAGCAACAACAAAACAAATAAAAACCAAAGAAACAAAAAAAAACTCAAGAAAAGGATGTTTAGATTCTCAGTTCCCAGACAAATGGAGTTGTGGAAGTTAGGCATCTGCTGTGCTGAAAGTAGCTCCTCTGCTCAGAACACAGCTCTCATGGTCCTCAGTAGTTATAAAGTACTTTGCACTTTTTCAGATCAGAGCCTGGGCGTGAAGAAAATCAGCTGGCAAATAGACATTTAAAAGACTTTGTGCATTGATCACCTGTAGTGGGAAAAATGTTTGGCTCAGTGATATATTGAGTGTCACAGAAAATAGCCAGTGCTGAGGGATAACCTTGCTTTTATTTCTCAGCTCTGCAACTCCTTGCTGCTGGTTTACTTTCTTATCACATTGTCTCACACACCTCCAGCATCTGTTCTGGTTTTGCGTCTCAGTTTCTGCTTTTCTTATTTGCTCTAAAATTGTCTACTTCTTTTTCCATCGCTCTGTTTCCTGGGTGTTTTTAGAGCAGCCTCAGAGTCGTTCTGCCCCTGCAGCAGGTACTGTGCCATGGCTGATGCAATTCCAGGGAAAGTCCTGTTTGTCCCTCAGTCTTTGTAGACATCTGAGCAGAGAGGATAGAGTTTTATAGGTTTAGCTATCAAACCACTGAGCAGATACCAATGGAAACATTTAGGGCCTATCAACTAGTCTGAGTGGACATTCAGAACAGAAAAAAAAACATTAGTGGAGGTGATCCATGTGAAACTCCTGCTCTAGAAAACATCCTTAAAAAGCTCTACCATAGTGGTTCTGCCATATTGTTTAATTTCTGAGGAAGTCACTTATTTACTTCTGAAAAGCAAGCATGAGAAATGCTTCAATATAAACAGGTAAGAGTTGGAAGACATGTAAGTAATTGTTAGAAAATCTTATAGATTTAGAAATGTAGATGTAGAATGCATAGAAAAAATACTTCAGTCCTGGTTTCGCAGAGAGGAAAATCTCCAAACTAATACATATTTATATTTTCAGATTTCTGTAAGTACTTATTTTTTTTTCTTTTTCCCCTCCCTGTATTATTTTAGTATTTGTTGCATGTTAAGAAAACAGAATGGGAGGAGTTTCTGCTGCCCAGTTCATGTGTGAACAGATGCATATGTGAACATATGCATTTCATATAACAGTAAATAGATCTGTGCTGAGGTGTAGATATGCACACATCTATAAATTCCAAGCAAACAAGGTATAGGCGGGATAGAGTTCTACAGCCTCATTCAACAGCCTTATCAGACATAAACCCGTTTTATTAGCCATGTGTACAGGCAGCAGTCTTTTTAATGAAGTTAGTTTATCTCTTGCAACAGATTAAATTTAAACATGATACTCAAGAGTCTCCATCTCTGCTAAGTTAAGCATTCCAATATGAAGCAATTTCAAAACACCATCATAAGCAGTGGTTTCCTTTGAAATTAGCTTAGATGTTTTACTCCTAACTTGACATTAGAACATGAAGAATATTTTGTATTTTAAATACTCTCATCAATATGTTCACTCTCTGATAAGAAAATAATTATAGTAAAATTAGAATACCGCATCAGCCTGAAAAGTGCCTGAGTACCTGCTTTTGACAAAGAGAAGAGAAACACTGGAAATGTCCAAATAATTATCTTGGGGGCTTTTTTCCATCTCTTTGCAACAGTTCCAACAGCTCTGTTGCTGTTGTTTCCTTAGAAGACATTGATAAACAGAACAAGAAATTTAATTGTGTTTGTGGTATTTGGTGCAGTTCTACATGACCATGTTTTCTAGTTTTTCTGTGATGAAGTATTTGCCTTCAAAATAGGTGAATTCAAAGTAGGCCTCAATTTCATGGTTGTCTGTGGTTTGCAAGAACTCTCTTTGAATTAATGGTCAGATTAAAAGCTTATCTTATCTTATCTCCTACTCAGCTTGAGCTAGAAAATTTCACCTGGTGCAAAGTACTATGTTCCAAGATGAAAACCACAATCTTCTCTGCCAAATTTGATTTAAGTAAAAAACTGCCTTTATATTAATGCTGACCAATTATGGTTGTTTCAAGTGTGTTTATGGGTCAACAGCTTTTCCCTTCTGCCAGGTTCCCGTTAGAATTTCTGGAAGGTATTTCTGTCTTCTCTGATGAGCCCTCAGAAACACTGATTGATAGAAATACACGATTTAATTCCAAATTTTATTTGAGAATTTGTTTTGTTTCCCAACATACTTGTCCTCCTTGTAAAATTACATCCGCTGGATTACTCTTCCCACATTAAGTTTTAATATGTGGAACAGCAGTGCAAATTTTGTTTTCCAAGTATCTTGGAGGTAATTAACTGTTTTTATCTTTTCCCAGTGGAAAACATTTTTTAAATAGCAATACAACTATTTCTAGTGGTCTTCAGTTGCTCAAGCAGACTGCCAAAGTTCTTTGTGTTCTGTTAGTTGAGATTTAATTTTTCATCCTTCTGAAGTCACTATTTATTTGATTTTTAAATGAATAAGTAACAAGGTGGATTGTGCTTGGTTTATTCTCTCCCCCAATACGTTTGCAGATGTACCATGTGAGCCAGCAGGAACAGAACCTCACTTCCATACTAAAAATGAATGAAATTTGCCAATTCTTTCTTTGTTCTGAAGTAATTCTCAGACAATGCTCCTAGATAGATACAAGGAAAATGTTTTGTACTGATTTTTTACTACATAATAGAAATATTTGGAGGGAAAAAGTACTTACATTTTCTATCTCTTTTTAATCTCAAACATTATGACATTATGAAACTGTTTTGATCCACCAGCTCCTTTAAAAAACACACATTTTGGTTACTAATAGTCTGTATTTAGTCACTGGCTTTGTTTCCAGATGACACAGGTGGTCTAAAGAGATGGAAGTAATTTCTCCGAGCAGAAGAATCATTACTCTACTAATCTAAGTCACACATATTTGCTGCAGGACACAAGAGGAGTTGAAAACAAACTCTTTAACCTACTCATGAAAGGAAATAATGAGAATATAGAAAATACTTTGAATTTTACATTTTGAGGGCATAAGCTTGCACAATCAATATACCAAGGGCAGCTGATTGTTGATAGGCAGGTAATAATCCAGATTCTCCAAACCTCATGTTCTGGTTTCCATCATGTCCCCACTTGGAAAAAATATAAGAAATTTAAGACTTTGTGGTGGTACCTTGGGAAGAGTGGGGAAAAATAAGAGAGAACAGTTCTGTAAGAGATGAAACTCTCATTCACCTTGAACAGTTCTTCTAGCAGCTGGAATCTCAGGTGAAATGTTGCCTCTGTGCTAGTGCTTCCTCCTTCTAAGTAAGAAATGTTTTGTACATTATTACTGTCCTTCAAATTAGAATGTGTGGTTTTCTTGGATTTTTTTCTGCAGGAACTTCTTTCAAAAGGCCACCACACCATCAAAAACCACCTAAGGTAAAATAATTTAATATGGGAGGAAGCAATAAATTTTAGGGGCTGTGGATTCCATTTGGGCCTTTGTTATGAGAATCCTATAAATATTAGTTATCACGAGGACCCCAGCCCACATGATTATAAAAGCTGGATCCAGACAGTAACAAATCCTGCACAATGTAGTCTGATATCTTGGAAATATAAATTTGTAATGCGAAATCTCTTTTCTTTTAACAACAGCAATTTTTGTTTGTTATGTAAATGGCTGTTACTGTTCCCTGTAAATGTCATCTTCATTTTTTTGGCTTTTAAAAGTTTGCTCAAAGAAAGGGAAAATGCACAATAGATGATTGTTCTTTGGAACTGCTTGAACAAAATTTTGGATCCTTGGATGTTCTCATCCTGCTCTTCTACACTTTATCCCTCTATTGGAGCTGGAAATGTGTGTGTTTAACATAGTTTAGTAGTCATAGGATCATTTAAATTTTGAAAGTGAAAAAAATCTATGTATTATCAATAGAATCTTAAACTTTTTTTAGAGGAGGGACTATAATAACTGCTGGCTAAGTGTCCAAATAGCATATTTAGTAATTTTCTTTTCTTCATTTGTATTAGTTATTTGATAGATTTTGGTAGGGTTTTGATATTCTTAAATCAGTTTTAGAAATGCCAAGAAAGGAAAATAAAACTGAAACCCCAAACTTCTAACCAATGTATGTTCAATTTCTAAGAATGAAAAATGGTTTTAATGTGTGTAATGCTTAGGCTTTTATCAAAACACCTGTGTTTTTACTTCTTGACTCGCTTATAAGTTAAAATATCTATTGGTGAAAGAATATTTCTTAGTAACAGCCACAGCTATGCAGTAAATGCAGACAAAATTATGCAAAGGAGAGTAATCTTAACACTCTTCTTCTGAGAGTAGTTTTAAACTCCTGTAGTTGTGACAAGAAATGAAATCAGTGTCATTTAATTTAGAGAACACCTGTGTCCCTCTTCAGGTATCTGTATTTTCTTCGTAAGACTTTTTTAACCTATTGAGTAAAGAGAATCACTAATTTGAATGAAAGACATGAGTTTTAGAAGTCAAAGATTCTAACACTGTAGTGTAACTGTAAATATGAGGCTTTGATTTGCAGTGCAGAGACAATAATCACACTCTTTATAGTGCTACTAATAAAGAGATACCTATATAGAATAGGGAGACCCATTTAAAGCCAGGACATTTATGGACCATGATGTGGACACATACAATCAAACTAAGTCTATTTCAAAATTAAGTGGTTGTGCTGAATGAGCAAAAGGCTTTCTTTCCAGGCTGGATGCACATCTTAAGACTTCTGGTTTTTGTCATGAAGTAAAACTTTTAGCTGATCTGAGGGTTTGTTTTGTTTTCTCATTGATCTTGCCTTTTGTTGACTTTGGTATGTGAAGCACCCAATCAATCATGAGCATCTGTTCAGCTGAGTCATCTGCTCTGAGATGGCACATTGGCCACATGTGTCAGCCCTGGTCAGGTCTTTTTTTTTGGCAGACTCTTCAGTTTGGCAGAAGTGAGTGAGCTACCTCATCTTATTGTTGTTCCTACAGGAGGAAAGGGAAAGTGCTGTGATCACTGAGGCATGCAGGTGAAAGGCAAATTCCATAAATGACACAGAAGTTGGCTGTAGTCTACTTGTGCTTAAATGTGACTGACATTTGTTCTTTGCTGACTCCTGCAGATTACCTCCAGTTTTGAACCCCTGGATTTCTGATGTTGCACGCCTCCTCGCCATCATATATGAGCTCATCTAATCTTGAGAGAAAATATTTAAGTCCTTTTTTTGCCAGAAACAATAACCTTGACATTTTCTCTTTTACCCTTCACATTGAATAGTGATGTTGATTTGTGTTGCAAAAGTATATTAGATTCTTATGAACTTAAACCAGAATTTCACCAGGCTGTAACTGATGACAATTCAGGGCTGAAGCGGGTCTGTATCAATTACTGGGAATTCTGGAATGAAGGGAAAATGCAGTGTAGAAAGGTGGGGAAACCCACTTATCCTATCTCTAATTAGATAATGACTGCATGAAAAAAATGAAAGCAATGCATTAAACCCAGTTCTATCAGTTTTAGGATTTCTGTGTCAATACCTTGAGTTTTCACGTAGTGATCCAGGGGGATCCAATTTTCTCTAACTGAGGTGATCACAAGGTTGTTTCTATGGTATTATTTGAATTTGCTCACTTGTGCTTCTTTGAAGCTGTGGAATTGGCTTATCCCTGCTATTTGAACAAATATTGGGTTGTCATGCAGCAATGAAAAGCAAAATGCTGTGACTGTAAACATTTTAATTGACATTTTTGTCTCCATTAAAAGCTGTTTGCTCATTATGCTAGTCTAAATCTTCAGCATCTCCATGCTTTGCTTCCACTTTTATCATTGAACTGAGAATGACATTTTCTGACAGATAACTTCTGTCCTACTGCATGCATATTTTATTTCATTTTGGTGTTGCTTCCACATTTGGGAAAATTTCAGGAAGTGTTGAGCTGAAAGGTACAGATTCTTTGTGTTAAAATTCTGTTACAGAACTGTCATGTCCAACTAGATTAAAATTTAAAATCAACCTTGTGCCACTCCAAGGAATACCTAGTGTTCTTCTTGACCCTGGAAGCAATTAACCCAGCTCACAAGGGTGAGTGGTCAGGGTGGTGCCAGATTCTGCGTGTTGAGCTGGTGTGTGTGCATTGTTCAACTCTCTTGTACACTCTGTTATTAATATTGTTGTTGTTACTGTTAATTTCTTATCACATTGTTTCTTGTAAATTTTTCCTATCTCCACAAGTGATATTTAGCTCTTGCACCTCCAATTCTCCTCTCCAGCCCTTTGCAGAGGGAGAGGGAGGGGCAGGAAGTTAACAAGCAGCGCATGGTTTGGAGTGTTCTCAGGGGAACACTAAATTGGGGAAGAACACTAGATTGGGGAATACCGTTCCTAAACCATGACAGCTTAATAGGTTTTTTTGGGAATAATATCTTCTGTGTCTTGGTACAAAGCCTTTGTTTATTTAGCAAGGTGCTGCAAAAAATATTAAGTCTTTCTTTTGAGGACTGGCTACTGCTTTATACTTGCTTCATCTTGTGCTGGGGTATGTTAAGTTTATTTTGTCATCTATTGTTTTTTGTCTCATGTTCTATTCATATCAGACTGGTGGACTGTCTGAAGAATGCTTTTTTTAAAATAGAATAGAACATAATAAAATATTTTAAGTTGTGAGTGATCTATAATTCTCATATTGCCTGACTGCTTGACTACTTCAGGGCTGATAAAAAGTTAAAGCATATTATTAAGGGCATTGTCCAAAAGCCTCTTCAACACTGACAGGCTTGGGGTATCAACCACCTCTCTAGGAAGTCTGCTTCTGTGGTTGAGCACCCTCTCTGTAAAATAAAAATGCTTCCTTATATCCAGTATAAACCTCCTCTAGCACAGCTTTGAACCTTTCCCATATGTCCTGTCATTGGATACCAGGGAGAAGAGCTCAGCCCCTTCCTCTCCCCTTCCCCTCCTCAAGAGGCTATAGAGAGCAATGAGTTCACCACTCACTTCCTTCTACTCAAACTACGCAAACCCAAAGTCCTTGGCTGCTCCTCAGAAGACATTCCTTCCACCCCTTTCATCAATTTTGTTGTCCTCCTTAAATTGTGGGGCCCATTTTCTGTTAGAGTTCTTTGATATCCGTTTTTTGTGCTAAGATGTTTGGGGTTTTTTACAAAGTTATAAGCTAACAGCTGTCAGCTGCTTTTTGACAAAGGACTTCATAAACAGCAAAAGAAGAGCTGTCCCAGTACAGATCTGATCTCTTCTTGAGCATCACTTAAGCTTACCATTACAACCACATGCTAAGCCATATACTCCTGCTTTATAGGTTGTCAAGGTGAACCTGTAAGGCAGAAGTGTTTCAGGAGTGTATCTGTGCATTCCTCAAAGCAGAGTTATTTGTTAACGGGAAAAAAAGTAATATTTGGATTTTGCCAGCCCATTTTAAGAAATATCTCATTTCTATACAAGATTAAGTGAAAGAATTCCATCAAGCCTTTGAAACTTGGTGACTTGTTTGGAAATATATTTTCTGAGAAGTTGTCAGCCAGTAGACCTATTGAGATGGCAGTTTCCAAGGTATTGTGGGGTTTTTTATTAGTTCACAAATCTGGATCCTTTTCTTAAGCATGACTTTCTGATGTTCCCTCTTATTGCAAAATACTAATGAAAGTGAATTTCAGAAAAACACCTTAAATCCTACTATTCACTTTTCTTACTATTCTTCTCAGTCATGCTGCAGTCTTGTTTGCCAGTGAAAATACAAATTTAATACTGGGTTGCCTCATATAGGAGACTTTATGAATATAAATGTACTGCTTTTCCTTTTAAAGCAATCTACCTTCACTTGCCATCAAATTAATTCTCTTACAGAGCATGTACATTAAATGTGTTCTCTTTCCTTTCCCTGAGAGTTTGCTCTGGTTTTACTTGTTGTCCTTAATCAGGCCATTTGTCCTGTTTTACTCAAGCTCTTTTTGCTTGGTGCAAAATTCCTTTCATAATCATTCTTATAAATTACTATGGCATGAACTCCCCATGAACCCCACAAGTTGCCTCAGGCATTTCGAACAATCAGCTGTGATACATTGGTGCAGTAGGCAGTGAAGAAAAAAAATTGAGGTTTGATCAAATACTACCCTGTTTCACCAAGGCCATTACTTTTTACAGGGAGTTTGTCACAAAGGGGTTAGCCCATGTTTTTTATGATCATCTCTTGGAATAAAAGAAAGATGCCGTGTGACGTTTTCACTCGAAAGGCAGGAAACACCTCTTTACTATGAGGGTGACTGAGCAGTGGCACTGTTTTCTCAGAGAGGAGGTAGAGTCTCCATCCTTGAGATATTAAAAAACCACATGATCCTGGGCAACCTGCCTGAGCAAGGTGCTGGACCAAGTTGCCTCCAGAGGTTCCTTCCAACCTTGGCCATTCTGTGATCTTGGAAATTTTTGCTTTTCCATCTTTCATTTGGAAGTAGATAATAAATTTTAATTTGCTTGTTCTTCTGACTGGCATTGGGAAAATTGGATTTTGCCAGCTCTTTATTTTAAAAAAAGGCTAGTCTGTACTCTAAACTAGCTATTAGGTTCCCCCTGGAAAAACCTGGAAAAAATAGGGGCCTCCAGGACTGCTACCTCATCCATAGATAGCCTTCTATAACTCTAAGACCAGAGTAAGCAAGCAGTTCAGAGAACATGTGTAACTTCTGTATGCCTACAATTAGGGAAGATGAATTTCACTGTTGGCTTCTGTATAGTCCTTCTCTTCTCTCTTGCCTATTTTCAGAGTGTGTCTGATCTCTTAGGAGATTTTCTGCTTTCATTAGAGTGGATATTATGATATGAAAATATAGGGGAAAAATACTACACATTTGGCTTGTGTGAAATTGTGCTGTTTGGAGAGACAGGTGAGGTCACCCTACAAAGTGTCCAACACAACAAATGTGAATGTATATTCATGTTTGCTCTGGAGGATTTGTTACTAGACTCTTTCTATCCCCTTGCCCTGGCAGTGTGGTAGAACAGTCCCTTAGCCTTACATTTTATATTTCTGTGTTATAGAAGGACAGAAAGAGTACTAGCTGGCAGAAGATCTCATGCTCTGACTTAGTTGCTATTTATTTTGTGGTGTAAGGCTGCTTTGCATAACTTGGTAAACACATACCTGTGTTGTGTACCATGCATCAAATACCTAACATTGCAGATTGAGTAACAGGCACCAGTGTTTAAAAATGATCTGTAGTCATGAGTATTTAAACTTTGCCTGAATAGTTCCCTCTCCTTGAACATGCAGCTTGAACTTTTCCCACCTAAGTGGCATATAATGGGCTTTCACTGGTAATGGTAAATAAAACAGGCCTTACAGTGCACCTCCATATAGTTAAAACTGTCCTTCTGCTCTGTTCCCACCCCTCATAAATGGGGTTGTCGAGGATGGCAGCTCAACAGTTGGACTGCATCACTGACTCCTGCTCATTCCTGCATGCTTTTGGAGATTCCAAGTGAAAGAGCAGAATTTATTCACTGTGTAATGTGCACTAGTAATTTTCTATGGTGGCAACAGCAAAATAGACGGCTGTTCTCACTTGTTAACCTGTACTGATTTTATTATGAAGAGTTTTGCTTTAGCATATCATAAGTTCTTTAATTGTGAGCAATTATTCTTTTGATTATTCTTATTCTTTTAATTTTAATGTATGTGTTTGGCTTTCTGATATCTATCATATGCTGCCTTCTGAAATTTTGCTACTTAATGTGTGATATTGAAACAAATAAAAAGAGATATGAACTTTTTTATTGTCTTAAGAGTGCATACTTGATAATTTATTGTCTCTAAGCATCTCAGTTCATGTCTTGACTCAAAAGTCCACTTCTTCATTGCACGGATGCAGTAGGGTGTTGGCCAAATGTCTTCCTAACATCTGTACTCCCTGAACTTTCATTTTATCTACTTCTAACATGATATTCTGTTTTAATTTACTTGGCTCATGGTATTGTGATTATGTAATCAGAGAGTCAAAAATTTGGTTCTGCTGTTTTTTGTCTCTCTATATATACTTCTGAAGAGGTCTTTGTGTCCTTCACACACATTAATGCCCACTGTTCATTCTCATTCTCTTTCTTACTCTGTTCTGTTGCCCTGTCTTTGCATCTGGTAGTAGTCTGAACTTCACAGTCCATTTATTTTTTTTCTCTTTTGCACTTCACTGATGTCACATACATGCAAAGATCTCTGAGTCACTGATTTCTTTCTCATTATGAGGGCAATTTTTTCTTGTCTGCCATCCTTTGCATAATGACTTGTCAGAATTTCTGAATGTGGTCCCGTATAAAGAGAATTTCATTATTATCTTTTTTCCCCCCTCAATAACTATAGGTCTTTGGCTTTTCTTCATCTCTTCTGCTTTGTATTTGTATGTCTGCCTTTGCTGAATTTTCAGTAAATTTTCATGCTTTCATTTCTCTGCCTTCTTAAATACCTTTGTGACTGCTTTGTTTGTGCTCTCTCTTTGAATGTGAGTTTGTTCAGTAGCTGTGCATGTCTCTGGTTCTCTGTAGAGTTAATGGGATCTCTAAGCATTCACATGTGAGTGCCTGGATTTTTGTCCTGTCATTATTCTATCACCAATTAGTTCAGCCTGTACAGTTTGGTAATTGCGTGAATCAGTCATCTTTGTGTACTTTGCCAAAGCTCTGACCCATTGTTCTGCATTGATGGTTCTTGATTTATGCAAAAAGGAGTCTTTCATGTAACAGGATTTTTTAATGAATTAAAATGCTCAGGAGCATTAAGATTTATCCCTGCCTGCTGCTGATGTAGTGGGATGTCATCAAAGTATAAGACACCCTTCACCCGTAACAACCATAACAATCTGCTCCTCTTGTGGTTTTTTTCCTTTCCCTGTTTTCTAGAGTAATGATAAAATCTGTTATTTTCCTTCTTTGTTTGAGTAGTTCTATGCATTCTCTCTTTAAATGCCTATGTGCTGAGGCACTGGACTATATTGTCCCTCAGCTTATTATTTTTGTTGTCTGTAAGATCACTTTGAATTTCCTGTGATTGTCCATAAGCACAAGCAAAGATAGTCCAAACAGGTCCATATTCACTTTTTTTTTCCCTTCCTTTATATGTAAGGTCTTCAACACTCTCACAAAGTTGAGCATTTTATCCTGAGGAAGGCCCCTACATTGTTCTGACACCTTTCTGTCCTCTTCATCGCTTCACTCTGTGTCTGGCCTCTAGTCACTTGTTCCTTATCCCCCTGGCTCTGTTCTGAATCTCTCACCATTTTGTATTGTGGTGTCTTTGCCCCATCAGCTGCATGCCCCACGCTTATAAAATCTGTTTCACCTGTCCCTTAGGACATCTTTCTGCTGGTTTGCAGGTTTGTTGCTTTTAGCCACCTTTTTGCTCCTCCTCCTGAGGCCTCTTCTTGCCACATCTACTTATCTTATGTTTTGTTCTTTAGTGTAGGACTCAGAGAGATTTCTGTTCCTTCCTTGGGATCTGGCACATGTGATGAAATTGGTGTGGCAAAGAAGGTATTGTTTTATCCCTGGAAAAAGTGGAACAGCAGTTTTACCTGTTGAACCTAGATAACCTCTACTACACATATGGAAAAATGGCATGATTCCCCCACCACCAGAAGGCTTGTAGCACAATCCGTTTTAAATACAAATTTGCAAAGCAGTGTTTCCTGATACAAAGGCCATTACCTTGTCCTTTCATAGTTTCTGCTCCTAAATAGAACTTTTAAAGAAAAGATCACTGTTTTGTTTAGTAACACTACTGCCCCTAAACCTAAGAGAGGGTTTGAAAGGTTGAAGCCAGGTTCACTGTGTATGAAATGGAGCGAGAACATGAGAACGTTTTCTGAGCATTGACTCTGACTGAGAAGTGGCAGATAAAAAGGTGCTGTCTAAACCAGGAAAAATCTTGAAACTTTGCCCCCTGCACTATTCCTTCTGTTCTGCTCCCCTTGAAATCTTCAGCTGCTTAAACCAAGCACTTTACCTCTTAGATAACACCATTATACAGATTACCTAGGTTTTACACTAGTGTGCAGGTTTTACAAGTTCATTCCAGAGTTATCCCAGGCTGGTTTGCTCTCCTTGATGTAGAGCTCATTTGATACAGTCAAAGAATAGAATCATAAAATGGTTTGGATTGGGAGAGACCTTTAAGATTGTCTAGTTTCCAATTCCCTGCTGTGGAAGGGACACCTTCCTGTAGACCAAGTTGCTCAGAGCGGATGTCAGCGTGGTCTTGAATACTTCCAGAGTTTGGACATCCACAACTTCAAACTCCTTTTCATCAGATGAAATTAATGGGGAATGTTTTGGGAACTGTTGCTTTCAACACCCAAGAGGCCCATGCTATGTGAAAGTAAGTGGCTTACTTACTGATATTCAATGACAAATAACAACTTTAGTTTGGACTTTGTAGAAGTCTGAAGGATAAATGACCTGAATAGGTTTTTTATTATTTTTTGTTTGCTTGTTTCTTCCCTTTGGCCCCATTTTACTTTCATTGAATGTATTTCACAGGGAAAAGGCAGCAGAAGCTCTTTGAGGAAAAAAGTTTGTTGCATCAGGCAAAATATTTTTTATAGGAAAAATTCACTCGCTGCAAGGTATGTGACATGTTTTTCATTTATGACTGGTTTGTTTTTTTTCTATTTTGGAAACTTGGTAGGATGATGACAGCAGCCTATCACAAGAACAAATCATGGAAATAACGTCCCTGGTCTCACAGCTGTTTTTTTTTTAATTGAGCCAGTTCAGTTTCTAACAATACTTGTATTGCCGCCCTTGTGTCACATTTCAGCTGGGCTCCTGTTGCTCTTCTATGAGAGGAGTACCAGCTACATGCTCATGCCCTAAACAGTGCTGAGGCTGGGCACTGGCCTTTGGTAATGCATAGCTGTGTCCATGGCCCCTGGCAGGATTTGGGGAGGACTATATGCTGAGGTCTTTTCCTGACCAGTAGTATGGATGAGAGTATTCAGCTGTGTGTTGGGAAGGGAAAGACTAGCCATTTGAAGGTGAGTCACACTGTGCCACTTGCCATCTCAGTGCCAGAGGCTAAGCTCTAGTCTGGGTCTGAGTTTCTTATATAGGAGAAGTCTAAATGGATCAGCTAACTGACCTGGGCAGGGGTCTGTTCCTCTTGTCAGTCTGTTGGCTTTCATGGAGAAATGAATTTGGCTTCAATAGAACTGAAGCTGGACCATTATTTTCTTTAAGCTGTGACATGGATGTGGACATTCTACTTTTATGTTAGTAAACCACATGCAGTTTGGTGGACATTCAGAAACTATGAACAGAAAAGGGCCAAGAGCTGTTCAAACAGTATGTGTCCTTCTTACATATCTCTTCATGTTTCATTTCTTTTCCCCATACACCCCTCTAGTTTTAACTTGTGTGCTCTGGGCTTGCATGTGTTTGTGACTTTTAATTCTGCAAAAGCTTTTAGACATACCACAGTATGTGATAACTTGTACCAGGGAAGTTGCATTTAAGGACAAAATTGGAAAAAGTAAAAAGCTGATGAATGTATTTAAAGACAGCAAAAATAAAATAAACATTTCAAATGTATCAGTTTATTGCAGCTCTCCTTTCCCTTTTCCCACCTAACTAATGTTTGAAAGAGGTTCTTGATAAAATACCAGTGCTGACTGACTATTGTTATACTGTTGGTATACTATCACAGAGTATGTTGTGATAAGCCATGACAGATATGTTAAGCTGGATTTTTGTGCTGAAGAGTCACAGATAGTTATAAAGCAGTAAGTTTGAATTCTTGATATGTTGCCAGGAATCCCCCCCTGCTCAGGCTGGCTGGCATGAGAGGGCATGGCTCTTTCAGAATCTACTTTCCAGTAGTTAGCAAAAACCCACTGTGAGTTTGATAGCAGCAATATAAGGTCAGGTTTCCATAGCTGGTATCTGTGTTGTCACTTTGGTCTGGGTCTGTGCTGATAACCCCTGAGCACGAACCTGTGGAATTCGCCAGAGAGCATCTTGTCTTCTCATCCAGGCTCACTGCCTGATTTCTCTGTTCCCAGTCCTGCATGTTCTGTTGGCTCTATGTGCTTCACAAAGTCATTCTGATAGTTGCTTCTGTAGATCAACAGCCTGCTTGGCGCTCTCAGCCTGTCTTTGCTTTGTTTCTGCTCACAGACTGTCTATCAGGCTTTTTTTAATTCAGAACAAAACTGATCTCCGGTGGTCTCATAACCTTTTCTCTCTTCTAAGCACAGGGCTGCCTTCATGTCTCTTCCTGCACAGAAAACCTGCAGGTATTCAAACTGGAAAAACTGGGACAGCATTTGTAACAAGCACAAAGCATGGATCAGAGATGTCTATCCACTTCCACATGGGCAGAAAGGAGGATGGAAGATGAAGAGCAAATAGTTCTTTCTCACCATATTCAACCAAGCAGAATTGTCCCTTTCATGCCTGATAGATGGAAATTAAAGACTGTAATGATAGTTGTTAAAATCTGAGAGAACACATGAGTACAGGACTTACTGAAATGTGGGCTGAAAATGAGAAGGATCAGTATGTAGTTTAGTTGAGGAATGATGCAAGTGGAAGAATAGAAGGATGAAACTGGGTGGGTGGTGGTGGGGATGCAGGAAAGAGAACTACTCTAAAGAGCAATAATTCACAAATAGCTATTTGACTAAAAATTTGGCTAAACCTATTTGATTTTCTCCAGCTATTATAAGGATCCCATATAGTTGGAGTAAGACTTGTGCAGAAACAGTTTCAACATTTTCCCTGAGGTTTTGCTAATGATTTTGAAAACTTCCAAAAGAGAGATAGGACAGAATATTAGGTCAGGTACTAGATACAGACAAGATTTCCAGATTTTTTTAAGCTTCCAAGGTTTTTATAGGTTTTGGGTCACGTCTGTAAGACAGTCTACTACCGTGTTCGAGCTCATTTGAAAATCTGTCCATAAACCAATGTGGAAGAAGAGACTGGGAAGTGGGGAAGGTCCAGATCTACATACAACATCAGATGCATGTTGTAATTTTCTTTGACAATATGGCCCTTGAGAAGTTTCTGACTTCTCAGTCCCTCCAGAATGTCTTGTGGCCAACAACAGTAAAATAGTAGAGAAGTCACTGTGTAGGAAGTCATAAACCTTTCTGTAATATATTATACACAGACGTATCTCCTACTCAATGTCCTCTTTAATTTACTGGCTGTTATGTAGGACAAATGTTTCTTGTGCAAAAGATAATTTTAAAACCAAAAGGAGAATTGTTTACTTACAATGGTCTGCAAAGGCACAGGAAGAGCTTATTGTTTTTTAGGAAGAGGCAGCAGCAAATAAAGGTGTCACAGATATAAAAATAAACCTATGCAAGACTGCATACAAAGTAAATAGCCAGAATAAATTCTTTTTTAGGCATTCATAGTCGAATTATGTCATGCATGTTAGTCCACTTTTCCTCACTTGGAATCAAAGCAAAAATTCAAGATGTCAAAGTAGAATTATTTTTTGAGGGCTTAATTCAAGGCCACCCTATGACAATGGATCTGTTTTTGTGCTTTCAGTGTAGATGCTTATGCCATCTTATTTATAACCCAGTACAACTTTCTTCCTTGACACCTAATATAAAGCAAAGAGAGTTAAGTAACTTCTGTAACACCAAAATCCCCAAATGTGTGATTGGTCATAGGAGTATAAATACAAACAGCTGTGCACATCACATACATTTTCTGTTCCTGATTCAGTGTGGGAAATCCCAGCAAACTTGCTGGATTTCTGTGTGGGTGGGTTCTGCACACTCTCATTGGGCCCCATCTGAAGCCAGGGTTTGCTAGTGGTAAAATTAGGTAAGAATAGTGACACATAGGGCAGTACAGAAAAACAAGCTGTGAAAATGCAGTTAATTCCTCTTATGTAGCTGTTTGGGCAGAATGCAACCATGCAGAAAAACCTGCTTGTAAGGGATCTAGAGCAGTGATTTTCAACCTTCTTCGGTGAGCAGTAAAAATGCTGGTATGGAGTGGACCCCTATATCATAAGCTGATTAACTTTTCCTAATAATCTTTAGACCCCTGCAGACCAGGGATAATGCTTCAGATCACAAAGCAAAGAAATTTCTTAAGCAGAGACATTTAGATACCTCTTTTCTGTATTTTTGCAACCTGTTCTACAGAGCATCAATTTGCTGGCCCTTCTCATGTGATCACTCACAAGATAAAAACAAACCTTCCCGAAATAAAGCAGAGGCAATTTGCATGGCATCAATTCTTCTAAATTTTAATTTTCCTCACAGAATTGACTTTTCTTTGCTGGAGAATGACAGAGAGATGTGTAAGTGAAGTAGATCTCATGCATCCTGATGAAATTCTATTCTGCCATATTATTTTACAGACAAAATTGCCCATTGGCTTCACAGTGGGTTTGTGTCATGCCATTTCTTTAGAAGCATTAAGAATGTGGATGCAACAGGAGAGAAGCAGAAGCAGGTCCTGAAAAGTGGATTTCTTTGTGGATTGCTGCATTGGGATGAAAGTGTGTAGGATGTAAGAACTGCAGCATTGTAGTTGTCAGCTGAGTTTTCTCTGTGGTTAAAAGCTCTGTCTTGTAGTATGGCGGGGTAAATCCTCAATAACCTGGGCAGCCTTCTAAGGTAGCCCCTTGTAAGAGCAGTTGATGGTTTCAATGTAAAGCAGTCTTTGTAGTACATCTGGACCTGCTCTGGCACCTCAGTGGTTGTGATGTTCTCTGTTGGATTCTGCTTGCCTTTTAATGGATTTCATATAGGAAGGACAATGTGAAGGTATTTATTTTATGAAGCAGCCATATTCCATTAGTTTTTTTGTGTGTGTGGTAGACTGTTCTCAGACATAATAAACTGAAAATATTGAAAGATAATTGGTAATTTCCCATGTTCCTCAAATAGCCTAGGCAGAAATTCACCAAAATTTTCTTCAAAATTTCTGGGGCTCAGAGAACACCCAAATAGTTATTTCATTTTGCAATGCATGATAAAGTAATTGACAGAAATATAAAGAAAAAATACATCTCATTTAAATGACATATCTTTTATCTTTTATACCACTGTTTTCAAGGTTATACATATGCTGGTGAGAGATGAAACTGCAATGCACTCTCAGAAAAGGCTTATAGATGGCCATGTTTTTCCTGTGTTGGTACACATTTGTCATTAAGTCAGCAGGTTCAGGAAGCTTTGGGCCCTGGAACAGCTCCTGGTGGGGAGAGGCAAGGCAGAGCAAGGGAGGGAAGGACTTATGATGGTTGAAGCTGGGGAAGGAGGAAGGATTATGACAGTCTGGAAAGGCAAGGGCAAGTAAGAAAGCAGTGGTAGAGGCTGTAATGAGAGAATGAAGGAGATGGAGGAGGACTGAGAAAGGAGTGTAATAATTTGTGAGGGGTGTCAGGAAATTAAGCAAGAACAGATGGGAGAATGCAAATGAGAGAAAGAAGACAGCAGCACCTCTCGGGCTCAGCTGCAAAGAGGTTGAAACTGACACCTATGTTTAATATAATCCTCTATTTGACTCTGGCTTTGAGAGCAGGGGTATCTGGAATGTGGGTTATGGAATGATTTGGAGTGTGTCTTTCTATGCGGCAATTGCCGTCTCTTGTATAGCAGCTGGTTTGAGTCCTGCAGCCCAGACAGAATGAGCTATGCAAATAGATGAGAAATGAAGGAACTACTCCTCCTCTCTATCTGTCTCACACCCTCTCTGGATCATCTAGCCCAAGTACTGACATCCTGTTGGGGGCTTCAGCAGCTTGCCAAGAATGCCTAGGAAGCAGAAGGGCACTGGAATCATAAATCTAGAAGTCTTGCAAAGCAAATCCTGTGGTGACATATGTAAAATCTATACTCTGCAGAGAGCTATATAAATTGAAATCCACCATTTTGTCTCCTACTAGAGAAAGTACATATGGCTTAAAAATTACGGAGAAAGGATGTCATTATTTATTAAATTCTGGGAGATGAAGACCTAATGAACTCTATTGACTTAATCACCATCTCTTTCCACTGTATTTTTTCATGGATAGTTTTTTCATGGATAGTATAGATTGGAGCCACAGTAAAGTGTGTATATGATTTCCATTTTCAGAATGTTGCTATAGTTTGATTCTTGTCATGGAAAACTTACAGATCACTGAAGCTGATTTCAGTTCAGTCAAAACTGGCTTACTGTGCAAAGAACTGAGCACACTGTTATCTTTCACTAAAAGGTTATAGTTCCTTGGCACCAGTGCCAAAATTTGCATGAGGTATAGTGTCTTAAAATACACACCATGCCTGTCCCTCAAATTGTTGTAAAAGAAATACTGTGCTTGCTCAAAGTGATTATGCAAAGTGAATCTTGCCCTGTTTTGAACTTTGAGTCAAAGGACATAAATATTTTGAAAGGAGCTATTGGCTTACAAATGTGACTCCAGCTGAGACTTTAAACATCAAAGAGATGTGTTGATGGAGATCAGTAAGAATTTATAAAGCCATATGACTTGGAACATATCAGCCAGAGATGAAAAGAGACTGAAGTCCTGTGATCCTTACTTTCCCATAGTAGGTTGCATTTTCCTGGGGATGCTCAATTGCTATTAATGCCAAAACAGTACCATAAATGTTCATCTTCATATCTGTATAATACCAAATTATTCTCAGATAGACATGACTCATTGACAATTTCTTTCCTTATTATATAAGGTTCAGAAAAGACCATTTATCCCATTTCAGCCATCACCAGAATTTCCAAGGTGCTGCAGTTATTAGGCATCAGAATAACCCTTACTGGGACAACAAGGTCAGGTAAAATAGATCAGGATGGGACACCTGCATGTAAATGAGCATACTTCATCAGAAGTGCTGGAGAAAGTTTCATACATTCTTTCTCTTGCTGAGGAGAAGCAGGGGAAGGAAGAGATGTAGAGTGCAAAGAGCAGTTTCATGTGGAGGCACAATTCTGTCTTCACTGGGTGGTAGTAGCAGTAACCACTGTGAGCCCTTTCTGGGAAAAGAATCTTTCAGAGTATCTTTATTTTAACTTTTGTATGTGATTACAAAGGATTTAAGATTTTTTTTTTTGTTTAGAGTGGAGAATCTCTATGTTTGTTCTACATGATATATTGAATATGTTACCTTTTACTGACAAAAAAGCAAATGTAGAAAAACTGTGCATCATATTCTGATTTCATGTATTGATGCTTGTATAAAAGGAGTTGCAGCAGAAAAGGGAGCTCCTCTTCCACACCACATAATGTTTGTTCCACCTGTAACTAAAATTGGCAGTCAGTGTTTCTATAACTCATTTTTAGGCTTTTAAGATCAATTATTCCTCACATTAATTGACAAAAGAGCTTGTACTCCTTTTTTCCAGGAAAGAATTGCATCCTTTTATCTTTTACCTTAAAAATTGCCAGGCCTGGACCTTTAATTGGGCACAGCTTGTGTCTGCAACACAGCCATTCCAGTGGTGACAGGGTCAGCCGTCTCAAATCACAGAAATGCGTCATGTCAGGAAACCTATGGTGGGCCTCAATCTGGTTTCTTCACTGAGGAGGTCTTTAAGTAACCAAGCTTGTGAACATGCCCACATGCCATCTGAACTTCACAGTAGGATTTTCTGTGCAATTTCTTGTTAATGCCATCTTATCTTTCAAAACTAAAGCTAACCATTTATACAGTCTTCTTCATTGGTCTTGTCCTGAATTTTCAAAAAAGGACAAGCAAGCAGAATGTCTTTCAAAAACTAAAGGGGATTGTTAGGTTAAAAAGCCCCCAAAATCTACCTATAGTAATTTCAGTGAGGGAAAAAAAAAAAGAAAAAAAGCCTTTCAGATTATTCTTGACATTATTTGTTTCTTGGAAGGCTCAAGTCCTGATTTAAGCATCTTCTGTGTTCCTAGTTCTTGGGCAGTTTCTAAGCCTATACTTGCAAAGAAAAGAACACATATGTAAATTCCTATTCAAGAAAACATAGTTTTTTCCACCTATATTTCAAATGTTTTGATATTAAAAGATTTCAGCATCTTGAGAGACTTTCTTCCAGCTGTCAGGAAGAGCTCCTAATTTAGGTCAAATGTGTAGATTGCCTAAATGTTCATCTCAGGTTGTCAACCTCCTTCTTCAGTTCTGAAGGTAGTGTGAAAACTCACCCTCGTTTTTTAAATCTTTTGATATAATTTGGAAACCTAGTGGATCACCCAGTGGATCACTGCAAGGAAAACATTTGGATGACAAAATGAAATGGCAATTAAGGGAACAAAAGGCTATACTCTACATGCTCCTATGTAAGAATGATGAAACCTTAGGCATACTGAGTGAATGCCTTAACATTCACTGTTAATCCAAAGAGCTCATTGTCAAAAATCTATTCCTCAAATTAGCCTTCAAAATGATTTGCATAGTCTGGCTCTGATACCAACCATGGTTACTGATAAGCAACATATATTGGCATCATTTTCTTCACGATTATATTTGCTGATTATCATTTGAATGAATCTGAGAAGAATTTTCCAGTGTGCTTCAGCTTTTGAGCTGTGCTGAAAGCTAACCCCTGAAAGTCTAAAAGGCAGATCTAGTACAAGAGATCTTCTACCTCCATTTTAAGTCTTATTTCTAGTACTTCCCCTTTAACTCTTTTCCATATTTAGATTTTGCCTCAGCGTGCCAGAAACTATATATTGGACAAGGATACAGAATCAGAAAGATACACTGAGCACAGCACTCCCACGCCAGCACTCTGCAAGAATTTCTCTGGATGATGTTTCTGTGCAACATACATAGGCTGATCTTGTAGAAATGGCTGTTTCTATGTGTCTTGTTTATCACTGAAGGCAGCACCAGAGCCACCACAGTCATGTGATACATATTCACTTTATAATTACTAATTTATCTTTCTCTCACCTTAGAGGAAGGCTTCATTTTTCTGGTCATGGGAAAATAAAAGTTTCTTATGAGAGATGATGCTATGATTTTTGAGGCTAGTTTTTTTCCTGGCATCTGACAAATTCTGTATGCAAAAGAGTTCAGAATTGGAAAAGTTAGCCAGCTAAGTTTTAAAATAGTGTTTTATAAGAAAAGATTAAACGAACCCAGGAATTAATGAGTCTACTGAGCTCCCTGTCTCTCTGACACCTGAGAGGCTTCACACTGTGTGCTTCCTTCTAATATTATGTTCCTTTAAAAATAATTCTCCTATTTGCATTAACTCCTGTCTTTGGCAGTCATTTAATTTTTTTTTAGTCTTCATTACTTTCAGTGAAAATGGAAGAAAGAGTATTTGTTAGTGTTTCTTCCTCTTTCTTTGTTCCAATGTTTTGGTCAACCTTTTTCATCTGAGAGCTGAAAGATAAAAAGATTACAAAATTTTAATCTGGGAGTGTTCTCCATCTGGCCACTTTTTACTCTGAATAGTCTTCTTCCTGTGCCTTGTGTTTTAGTTATCATATTACACTTTTACTCTTTCAGCTAATGTTTGCAGTTTGTTATTCATATCTACCAGCACTGCTAGGACTCTGTGTTTTATTTTTATGAGTGGAAAGAATAACTTTTGGGAGAAAAAGCTCTTGTTCAAAGTGCTTGTTCCTTTCTCTCTCTTTTTCCCTCTTTCTCACATAATTTTGTTTGATTGGAGAATCAATTTTTAGCCCTCAGTCAGAGGCCTCCCTGCCTTCTTTCCTCTACCTTGACATTTACACAGATCTGAAACTGCATTTTGGCTATTACTCAAGCTATTCCCTGTGATTTCCTTCCTGTCTCTGTTTCTCGCTTTTGTTTTGTAGAAGGAAACCTTAGTTGGTGTATGTACAAACACCTCTCTTTCTGTAATATTTGGAAATGTCCATTCCCATTTCTTTAGCTAAGAACTCCTGTAGTACGTGCCTACTGGAGAGTTCCACCTCATTTTCACCCAACACCTTTATCATTTTCTTTTATTGCTGTAAGCTTGGGTATAGAAGTTATACAATAAAATCCCAATGCACTATTTCTTAGGTTGTATTGTGCTCAGTTTTTGTCTGGTTCCCTCTATGTCACAGTCCATGAGAAGCCATCTACTAAAGAAAATAGCTGCTGAGTGTAGTTAAAGTGCTAGATCACGTCTCCTAGTTACAGTTTCAAAACTGGGATCACGCAGATTTCCAAACCCTTCTGCTTAAGGAAACAATTCTACCTTACATGTTCTTTGCTGAACCACCTCACCGTGGTAATTTGGATTCCCCCTAAAGAATGTACTAGTTGGTTCCCTTATTTTTCATTGGGGTTTTCTCTATTTACATACAAGGACAATGCAAACGTCCAGTGGTTTGTTTTATGCTGGGTTGAAAAAAAAAAGGAAGAAGAGAACATAATCATGTTTCTCTGAATTAGAATAATAACCTCCCCAGCTATCCCGGTAGGAAATACTTTCGTAGTTCCCGATTTCAAATCTTTTTTAACTCTTTCATTTGACTGTACATTTTTAAATCTGTACAATATTTTTTCCTTCCATTTGCCAGTTCTTAACTTTAACAAATAGATTTCTTTATCCTGGAGTATTTTTCCACTTTCACCTCAGTTACCTGTATCAGCTCTGGTTCTCTCAAATTTACACTTCCTTTATACAAAATTAATGTATTTCAAGTGAAGTTACTTCATCTTCTGGTCTGGCTCTGTGCTCATGATGATAACATCTTCAAGTCCTTTTTATGAGAGGGCACCTGGTGGCCTCAAACCTAGCCAAGGAATCAGTGTGATGAGAGTCTGTAGGGAGAAGCTCCTACATTTTCTTGCCTCATTAGCACAGCACAGTGAAGCAAGGTCATGCCATATACTGGTTGAATTTTAATGCTGTTAAAAAATGAAACTTAGGATGTGTCTGAGAATCTAGCTAGCTAGCAGTTACTGGTGAAATGGTGATTTTCCATCCAATTTGAGTAGGCTCTCCTGTTCAGGTCTTCAGGCTGAAGGCAGTTTAGCTTCACAAATAAACTGAAAGTTAATCTTTGTTTCCCATCAACAGGGAATGGGTTCTGGTGCAAGGGAAGATATAGCTAAAATAATTTCCTTTTTCATCTAATTTAGCTCCTGAGAGGACCTGCCTCTGCAGAATAGTTCTCTGCTGCATGCTGTTTTCTAAATACAGTGTTCTTACACAACACTAAGTAAGGCCATCAATGAGGTATTTTTGTGTGGGGAAGTACCTACTGAAGCTGTTTATTTTTGTTTCAATTAATAGTATTATATGTACTATTATATATAATACTGCTCTTACAGTGCATGTACATTCCTGAATATCACTTTATAAACTGTGTTGAAGTGTTATCATTGCCACTTAATATTTCACTGCTCATTAAATCTGAAACATGCTTACACATGTGTAAACGTGTTTCCAATGCCTTCAAATAGATTCATGGGTGTATTTGTGTACTGAGGGTAAGACACAATGTCATAGGTTAAAAATATAAGTCTTTGGAAGTACAGCAATGATTTATGAGTTCTCATGCATGGGAATGTAGGAAGTGCAAAGGATTTGATTTTTACTCTTGCAACAAAAAAATAATTTTGTGTTCAGTTGTTTGTTTCCTTGTAATAACCCCATAGTAGGTATGCCAAGCATCTTGTAAAATGCCCTAAAATACAGACATGGTTTGGTTTCTCTCTTGTGGTGTGTTTCTGCATGCTTCATTGATTCTTCAGAGTTGAAAGTGCTGGTTTAATTACGATTTGGTTCAAGTCACAAGTGACATTGAGAGACATCCATTTAGACCTCTTGTCCTTGGTAATGAAAATGTCACTATAGGCATTAGCAAAGGGTCACACCTTTAAATCCTCCTGTGCTCAATCTACGTAAATTTTTTGCACTTATTCCTAGTATTTTCAGTAACTCACTGGTAATAATGTGTGCTGACAATTTATTAACCAGATAGAGCAAGTTAAAAAGTATCTAAGATAAACATAATCAACCCCAACGTTTCTATGATTCCTGATGTCATCGCTGCTTGTTGGAGTTTCAAACACCAGTGGACCAAAAATGTAATTACTGGTGGTATGTGTACCACAGCTTTAGAAAGAGTGGAAGGATGAATGGAGAAGGGATCAGGAAATCAGTCTTTGATTATTGCAGTTTTTTACAGTTGAGTATCTGTTTAGTTGTGATCTTCCTCTGCTCAGCATTTTTACTGAAGGACAAGGAAAAGAATAAAGAGGACTGCTCTATAATGATACTGGAAAGAGTGAAGAGAAATGCAAATTTTTTCTGTTAAAGTGAATATTTTAATAATCTTACTTTTTAATTTTAAGAAACTTCAGGTGTTTTGTTACGAAGTGTTTTTAATAACAATAAAAGGGAAATGGCTCTACTCAGAGTATTCTGCTATGAATGAAAAGACAAAATATTTTTTGGAAGTTTTCTTCCAACCACAAACTCTTGTTCACTCTTTTTCTTGGATCTCTGCATCTCAAGCCTGTGACCTTTGTAGTTGAGCATGAATGTGCAGCTACATTGTCTTTGAACAATTTATTTGACTTCAGGCTACAGTACTCATAAGCCAAGAGCTGCCAGCTCTGCATAGCTGGGAACTCTGATTTCAAATTCAAAGGACCTGTGTACACACAAACATCCCCCAGCCTGGAAAATACATACACTGGTATAGCTGACTTTGTGCAAGTTTGCTCAATGGTCTTTGATATGTGCAATTGAACCTCAGCAGTGGTCTTGAATTTTGGGTTAGTCCTGAACATATTTGTACCACAGTAGCTTGTCTGAATACTTGGTGGAAAAAAATCAGTGCTCACTTGCTTTATTGAGAATAAATCTGTATGTTCTTTTACATTGCAGTATAATTTGTTTGGATTTAAATAGCAATATAGTTTTTTGGAAGTTAAGATAAATTATGTGATCTTTGACAAAACAGTTGCACTGGAGATATGTCTTCTTTTCTCATACCAAGAATTTTCATGTGATTTTGTTTATGCGTTGTATGGACATAAACACAGTGTTCCAATTTAGTCTAAACAATTGGGGCCTTCATTTATGAAGAACTGTGAGAAAGTCTGACAAGAGAGGTTCAAGGGAAAGTGCATAAAATCAGCCCTGGAATCTCCCAGCATATCTAAACTTGTCAGTAATTAAATTCAGAAACTGTTGGAATCCTTTAGAAGTTGAGTAGCTGGGGGACTATTTAATTTTCCTCCCTTAGTGGATTGATTACTATGGTATTTCTGTTACATGTGAAGAAATCAGCCCCTATGTGAGCCAGCCAAAATGCTCCAAGGCTTCTATGGAAAGAAACTTTTAGTCTTGTTAATATGTGATTTAAGAGATAGTGAGTGAGAGAGACTATATGAGGGCATAATGTTTACATTTTGGCATTGTAAATGGAAAATCAGGTATCCGAATTTCTCCTTGCAGGGCAATGACCAGGAGACCTTAGTTGCTAAACACTTTTCACAGTTTTGTTTATGAGAGGCTGAGCCTATCTTTCTCAATTGAACTCAAGAGGCAGGATGAAGGAAAGCGCCAAATATCACTTAGCAACAGAAGACAAAAGGCAAAACCAGAAAGTTGCTACTACAGGTGAACTCTCATCTAAACGTAACTGGAAAGGAAATTGTGTTCCTCATCTGAGTTATCAGCAGCAGCTTTTCCTGAGCCCAGACATGTCTTAGTTCTGATCTGCAGTAATGCCTGAAGGAAAGCAAGGTCTACTAATACAAACCTTTGTTTTTCCTTTTGTGTAATTTATCATAATTACATACATAACTTTATTTCAGAAAGCTTTACCTGAAATCTCATTCTGGTTTTGATAGGATTCAAGTGGAATTAATTCTATTGATACCAGGTATTAAAATTAAGCTTATTCTGAATGTTGTCTTTTTCTCTAATTCTCTTCCTAATAGTGACTCTTTTTTTTCTTTCTTGAACACAAAAGACATTTTTGAGGGAAGTGGAAACTATTCATATCTATTTTTAACTCTAATCTTTATAATATATGCAGACCTGACTTCACAGAATTAATACTTTAAATTATCTGTAAAGGAAAATTCTTCTTGAACTCTAGACTCACTGGCTGAATGCTAGCAACATGTTTTACCAAGGCATGAAAAAAACCTAATGGTAACAGACAATAAAACAAACGAGCAAAAGGTTTGGGAAAAACAAGAAATTTGAAATGTCTGATCAGGATTAAAGTACATGTGCATGTAACAGGTATTTTGCATAAAAATCCTTTTTTGATTTTTTGGCACTATTTTATGGGAATCCTAGTTTGAAAATGAGAGGTTTGGGAGACAGTATCAAAAGTCTACTGCTGTTTCCATCATACTTTGGATGATAGAACTATACTGATTCCAAACTGTAAAACTTAAAGAGCTAAAACCAAAAGTCCTTGCAATTGTAATTGTTGCCAGCTCTTGGAGCTTTCTTGCTAATTGGTCAATGTTTAATGTTCTACTTTTAAAACCTCGGTTCCTGGAATCAGCTGACTAAATGAGTTAAGATTCCCACGATAAAACTAAAAAGGAAAAATTCAAATTTTCATAATTATGGAAAAAATCAAATAAATGAACTCCACAGGTATGCAAACCAGAAGGAAGGATCCAACATTTTGAAAATTATAGTATTAAAAAATTTAATGCATTATATTATTTAGTAGAATATGTACTGCCATGAAACAAGCAAAAAAAGAAAATGTCAATTGAGGTTTTTTTCCTCTTTCCCTCTTTTTTTTCTTGGATTTCAATGTACTTTTACACTTGTGTTCATAGCCAGAGCTTTGCAATTTTGCTATCCTACTAAAGCAGATAGTTCCAGTTATTTCTTGTAGTGCTTCTGGAGGAAGAAATGCACAGGAATGACGAACATTATTCTAAAACCACTGCAAGGAAAAAGAGAGCAGCCTGTATTTAGCCTTCTTTCCACTTTTCCTCTCTACTAACTTTGGACACAAGTCTCCTACAATAAAGGGCTTTATACGTTTTAGCTGCCAATTCCAAAAGGAAATGTTGTATTATGCAATCAATGGAATTTCTCAGTGATGGCTTTACATAAATGAAGCTCTTCTGAATAGTGAGTGTGCCAGGAGATACCTCTTGTTTGAAGGACGAAAGATGCTGTCACAGTGTTCCTGGCTGTTCAGATTCCTCACGTTTTATTGATGTGTCCTTCTGATCCAGGGTAGGTATTAACAGGAGATACTGATCAAACTTCTGCACTGCTGCTCTGTGTTGGGGTACAGCAGGGACCATGGGCTTTGGGCAAGGCATGGCTGGTGCCCCCAGGCTGCAGAGGCTGTGCCAGTTCTGGCTGGGCGCAGATCCACCGTGCCCCGCAAGCTAACCAGAGAAGGGCTGGGAGAGCTGGGGGCCAGTGGTCACCAGGTGAAGGCACGGTGACAAGACAGGTCCCAGGGTGCAGTGGGCAGTCAGTCTGTGGGCCAGGAGCAGGAACTCTGATCAGTGGGCTACATGGCCATGTGCAGGCATGGCCATAACTCAGCTGCAACATAGCTCAGGCAGAGGTGAAGGGCAACAACACAGCTAAAAACAGTTCCCAAGGGAAGGAGAGGCAGTGTCTGCTGGAGATTCTTCTAGTTTTCTTCACAGCAGCTTTCAAAGTCAGCAGCTGTGCTCTCTCTAAGCTGGCCCTGAGCCCAGCAGTCAAAGCCTCAGGAGTAGCAGGATGCGCTTTAAGCCATGGCACTGCCTGCTTGCATGATGCCATAAAAACAGAGTTCAGATCAAAAAAAATACCTGTAGCAGGTCAGACCAAAGTTATGTCTGGCTCCATTTCCTATATCCACTGATAGATATCCTCTGCTAAGAATATAAGGAGAGGACAAGCATGTAGTGGTGTTTCTCCAAGGACTTGTCTGATCTTCACTTGACTTCACAGAAAATTGTCGTATTGCCAACTTCATTAATTATTTCAGCTTATTCTATCATAAATCCAAATTTCTAGCATCCTTGTCTCAGTTCTAGAGTATTATATATCTCAAAATTCCTCTACTCCCCTGCTGCTCTCCAAAGCCATTTTTTTGGCTGGTGCTGGTCTCTGGAGACACCTCAGACAAATCTGTTTATTATCAACTTCCAGATTGTCTGACCAAGTGGCAGAGGGAAAGGGACTTTTCCCCCTTGAATATCCTGAAAAAGACATGAGCTAGACATACAGATAGTAATTCTTGAGGGATTTTCCTTGTATGAATTTAACTAATATTCTCTTCAAGCCAGGTAAACTCTGGGTCCACAAACTGTTCTGTAAAGGAATTCCAATGGTTAACAACACCTACCTCTGTCTTGAAGTGTGCTCCTTCAATGTTCTCAATGACATTTAGTACTTGAGTTAAAAGAAAATATGGATGGTTGATCTCTATGTTTCTTCTTCCTGCTGCCTATGGTTTTAGAGACCCTTATCTTAATTCCCCAGGATTCCCTCTGAGCCAGATGAGAGTCTTACTCTACTTAGTCATCACCTCTATTGAAGCTCTTTCACATTTCTAATTATTTTTTCAAGCACTTATTCTGGTTCTTCTGTGTCCTTTTTAAAATGCAGAGACAGAATTACAGAGCTTAATATGTAGGGAACCCTGATTCCTTACAGTGGAATGTTTTGTTCTCAATTTTGTTAATAATCAGCTCAGAGCCCATGATTTTGTGTACAAATTTAGGATTTTTTTTGCCTTTGTGAATTTCTTTACACTCTTTTTCATTTATCTCTATTGAATTAAAACTGTCTTTTTATTATGCAGTGTGCAAAGCACCTCTGCTCTCTTTCACCCCCATTCTCGCCTATTCCTACTCAGAAACAGTTCATATCATCAGCAGATGTTTTCAGCTTGTTGCTCACATCCTTTCTGGTTGATCCTTGCTGTATGGAGCAGCATCAACATATGATTTTTCTCAATCTTAATGATCTTGTTCTGTTTTATTTTTATTCTGTTTTGTGTTTCCTGACTTTTAATGAGGTATTCACCATGCAATGCTCAACTAATTAGTTTTCTGAAAATGTGCTGAAGGGACACTGTTAAAAAGCACACCTTTAGAAAGCCAGGTAGTTTATATCAGCTGAATGTACTTGTTGACCCCATGAGAAACTCCCATAAATTTGCTAAGCAGAACCATGGTGAAAACTCCTGCTATTTTTTCCCAAATATATAATCTTTCCCCACATGTCTACTAATTCTGCTATTTACAATAATTTCTGCTAATTTTCCCACCATAGATATGGCCAGGGTTAGAAGTCTGCAGATCCCTTGTGAAAATTCTTTAAAAAATTGACATCCTGTTTTCTACCTCTCACTCCTCAGATGAAAGGACTAAGAGAAAAGAGATTACGAACTGTTATTTTTTCCCCAGCACTTTGCTTCAGTTGCTTTATAATTTTGGGGTTAATATCATCTCAATCCTGGTCGTTTACAACTGTTTATTTTTTGGTTTGTCCTGTTTAAGCTTCTCCTGCTGTCCCTTACTTAAGACACACCCTTTAACTTGCTTAAAAAAAGTGATGTCTCCATTTGTTTCTACAGCCAGCCATTCTTTTGGATCTATTTGAAATTTATTTGGGGAGAAATCTTGCCAGATGGTAAAAACTGTCTACTTTCTAATTAGATCAAGGAAAGAGTCTTTGACATTTCTCTTCCAGATTATGGTCTGACACTAAATCACAAAAGAGTAGGTAACATGGCAGTACCAGTTTCTGCTCAATAGTTTAAATTTTGTGTTTAACCCTTTGTGCATCCTATACAAAACCTAAAGCTCGCTGTTGCGCTTTATACAATCATGTAATATGAGAGTTCAATAACCTTACTTGTGGCAACTATACTGGAAGGCAATAAATTTTCATTAATAATACTCTTACCATATCTAATGCCTTATTACATTGTAAGAATAAACTGTGACATTTTGCAGTTATGTCAGTAACGGTTGTTCACACAAATATACAGATTAGGAAGCTGTAGAATTGTTGATCAGAAAGGCAGCATTCTGCCTTTAAAAAGCCCTGAGTAAAACATGAACAACCGGTGGGGAAAAGAGCATTATAAAAATGGTACTTTGCCTTAGTTTTTTGCACTAAATCAGTGAGTGGTATTCAGTCCTTTTCTGTCTGTAACTTCAAAAAATTATTATTATTATTTTCCCCTTGGCTATCTCAGATCCTCCTGTGGTTGCAAAAAGATCTTTTAACAGGATCCATATCAGAATGGAAATGAAACCACCTTGTGCCTAAGTGTGCTGCTAAATCAGGAAAATTGCTGCTCATTCTCTGTCGTCTAGAGATACCCAAACATACCCAGCTTGTGAAGCATCACATAGAGGTTGATGTTTTCTGTACAGGCAGCAGGGTCAGACATTTCTGGCTTCATTTGTGCACAGCAGGAGGAATTTCCAGTTTGCTGATTATTTTGTTACAGCATAATGCACTACTAGTGACAGGCATACTGAGCTAGGGACTCCCAGTCACAGCCATTCATTTCCCACTTTTTGTCTTCATTCTTTTACTTTTTGATGTCTTTTAAGGAGGTCAAAAGTTTTAAATTTTCTAACATTTTTGGAGACCGTGCTCACAGTTGTTGTTTTCTACCCTTTTTAATGACCTGGACTTAATTAAAAAAACCCTAAAAAACACCTCTATCAAAAGGTATGGACTGCAAAATCTTAAGGGGTAGAAAAACAACAATCCAGCTGCAGGACTGGATGGATTTAGGCCTGATTCTTCCTACACCTTGAGTTCAATAATAAGTGTGTTCTGTTAATAGCTGCAAAAATTGCTGGGTTAGTTAGCTTTGAAGGGAGGCTGATGTCAGATTTTAAAACAGATGTAACAGCAGCAGCAGTGCTTCATTCCTCACATTCCTTGTCATCATAGCCATCTCCAACCTGGAGGGCTGGCAGGACTACTTAACTGCTGCTCTCATTAGAGCTGGCATGCAGCTGGCAGAGGAAGAGAAAAAAATTGACTTTCTTTTTTCTGTTTGCTTGCTTACTTTGTATCCCCCATCCTTCTGCAGTGTTCTCCCCTAATTTCTCCCTCAGATACTGACATTTTCTTTCTGTTTCTCTTCTTCATTGAGTTCTTCTATATTTGTTGAGATTATCAAATGGTTGGTTATGTTCAGTCTTAACTATGTAAATGTAGGAAATTAAATATGACTATCTGGCACTTGTAAGACTTTCCTGCAAAAGGGTGTCCGCGAGTTTTGGACTACTGGTTGACAGTCTGGGTGGTGAAATGCATTAGTAAGTAACTGAATTTGCAAAATATATTTTGCAAGTATTATTTGCATTGCATTTAAAGCAATATTTGCAAAATTTATATACTGTGGAAATAAGATAATTTAAGAAAAAAGAACAAAAAAAAATTTTAATAACATAGTCTCTGTTCAGTCTAGAATTTATCCCTGCACATAGCAGATGTTTCAATTATTAATCACTTGGTATTTTGCTCCTCGTGCCTCAATTCATGAGATGGTGAGGAAGTGGCCATATTTTTTTTTCCTTTATCACTAGCCTTCAGTGTTCAATGCCTTTGTTTGCTGTACATTCAGAGCTAAGCCTGTTCTGAGCAAACAATTATTAATTTCTGCATGGGCTCTCCTGCTGATAATAACATTTCTGTGTACTTCACAAATATTATTTAAGATATTGTCCCACAACCCGTGGAAGGTCGAGGTCTGTGACTGCTCCTTACAGGTAGAGTGTTAAGCTGCAGAGTGCTAAAGATCATATGTGTGCAATCTTTGTGATTGCTCTGAATGCAGTTAGAGCTGGTCAGAGAGCCTCACGTTGGTTGCAGGGGCAGCTCCTGGGGGTCTGAGGGAGCTGCTGTGCTTGCTCAGTACCCTGCAGCCTGGGGGGGCCTGTGCAAGTGCTTGCTAAATGCCCCGTACCGCCCCAGCCCCAGCAGCATCAAGGCTTGGGCAGACAGAATTAGGTAAGTACAAATACCACTCTGGGTGCAAAAACTTACATTGCTTTATGGCGTGGAACTGGTCTCCAAACTAAAGGTGTGCCCAACACCCTTCAGGACTGCGTACGGGGTAGAGTGGCACAGGGCTGTTTAGTGGTGGAATATGGAGTCAGAGAGAGAATACTGCAGCAACAACAACAACAACAACAACAACAACACATTCTCCAGGGGAAAACGTAAAGAAAAAACCCCAGATGCTCAGATGGCCAAGCACAGCCTTGGAGCAGTCCCCTGAGAGAGGTCCCCTCTGTGTAGAAATTTTTGGCTGGAAGGATTGGAGCTGTGAGCATGGAGACGATCTCTAGCTCTTTGATTTTTCTGGTGTTGAAGGAAGCAGGATATTGCACATTCCTGTGCTGTATCTGGCCTACATCAAAGACACCTGACCCCCACGCACCCATCTTCCTTTTGAAGGGGCAGTTTTCAGACTCTTGGTATTGTTTTATCTGGTTTGACTGAGATGCTTAAGTTTGAAAACCTAACATGTTTAGTCATGCTTACACCAACCTCTTTTATACACAGGGAATACTGAACACTCCTCCAAACTGGATTTTCTTAGATTCAACCAACATTCAAAATAGGTTTTTGATGCAGTTGCACTGATGTTACTTTCTAGATTTCTTTTTTTGTTTTTTTCCCCTAAAATTCACTCACAAGGAAGTATGCTTGCCTGGCAAGGCTAGATCCTCTAAAGATCTATCACAGATCTTATCCCACTCACAGTAATGGGAAAAGACTGTTTTTCTATTGGTGTGAACAGTCACTAGAGGTGGGAAAGCTTCAGAATTTGCAGTTACTGGGTTGCTACCCAGGTCAGTCACAGCTCTGACCTTCCTCTTTTTTCTAAACTGTGAAGAAAACCATTAGAAGAACAGCTGATTGGTCCATATGGGTCTGGGGGTGTATAGAATTCTTGCTTATGCTATTAATTAAAAACTCACCCCACTTATTTTACCTTGTTCAAATACACTTGGATACCTGAATTTTCACTTCCTTTATGAGTTTGCATCCCTCTGCCCATGAGGGTTGACTATATTGCTTCCTATTCCTTTCTTTCTTTCTTTCTGTCCCTGCAAAACAGCCTTTGTTGTGCTGTCCTTGGATACCTCCTATGAGCAGTTTGTTTGATTGTGGTATTCTTTTGAAGTTTGATTTGGAACAGAGTGTGCACATTGTCCTTGAAGCTGTGTCAAGCAGGTAATCTCGTTTCTCATTGCCTGATGGTTAGGCAGTTTTACCTTTCAAACCACACCAGCTCTGGCAGTCTTAGGAATCCCTTGTACACCAGGAAAATACAAATTCTAAAAGACATGCCCAGGCACATTTGCTCAAATATGTGCTGTATATAAGGTATGTGTACCCTTAGCTTTTAGTGAAAGTTATTTTCAAACAACAGAAAGCACCTTCAGTTTATTTACTGGTGGGGTTTGAAGTGATGTTGTTTCACTGCAGAAAATATCAGTGTAGTTGCATCTGATTGAGAAACAGAACCTCTTTCTCTGAAAAACCATTCCTCTGTGTTTATTTCTGGAGATGAACTACTGGTTTAAGAGGAAAAATGCCACTTTCAAGCTTTAAAAGGTCAAAAAGAGAAATTAAGATTCATATAATCTTATCTTTGGCTGTTGGGTTATTTGGGCTTTTAGGATTTGATCCATAAATAAGGATCAATAACTAAAATATCAGTAAAATATAAGGATCATATCAGTAAAATAAGTCTGAATGTTTTTTATAGTCTCAGGTGGAAGCTTACATCTCTGTTGTTAAGGGGTCAAATATCTTATTCTGATTTAGACTATCAATGAAAATGAAAAAGACATAGAGATGTTAATTTTAAAATGTGACCCATTAGAAAAGATCAGATGTCCATTTGATGGAATGTTGTATTTAGTGCTAACACAAATTTCAAAACTATCTATATGTTAAACCAGACTTCTTTAACCCAGTTGAGTGAAACCTGAGAGTTTCAGGTTGGCTTTTTTCAAGTCTGTAAACAAAATCCAGCAGGGCATATCATTATGATGCCTTTTTAAACACGAGTGAAAATTCAACTTGAGAGACCTCAGAACAGATTCTGAAGACTAGAATTTATAAATATAATCTAAGACACTACATTACATGGATTCTGTTCCACTCTATAATGTAATGTACCCTCACACAATTTAGATAGTCCAAACAAAATTAATAACCCTTATTTCTTTCTTATATTCCATTCCCTATGTTCAGGTGCATCTCAGCTGTATTTGATTAATTTCTTAGCACCAAACAGTATTGAAGAGAACTTTCTTCTGCTTAAATTAGGAAGGTAAAAAAGGACATTTCTATCAGAATTTAAAGGACTTCTATTTTCTATCCATAGCTATAGTTATTCACTGACTTGAAATTTGTTTAACTTTTTGATGAAAGAGAGAATACAAGGAGAAAGATTAATCTTAAGAATAATCTGCTGTCGTTTCAAGCAGTTTGGTATATTTATAGTACCTCTGTCTATGGATGGCAATATCATGGATGACAATAACTCATATTTTCTCATTTAATTTGCACAATCATTTCAATTCTGAGACTGTAATTTTTTTCTACTACTACTCACTTGAGTAAAAAAGGTGTTAAATTTTTAAATAAATAAATTTATGTCATATACAATAAAAAAGGGAAATGCTTTTAAACGCTTTTTTTTCTTGTTTTCCTCAGCCTTGAGACTCTGATTATATGATTTCTTCCTGCACTACAGCAGCGCCTTCCTTGTTCATTAAAATTTGAAATGAAAGCAGTGCAAAATATTGATTTTTTTTCCCTTTTCTTGTGAGTAGGATTCTTCATTTCAATGCAGCTTTAGGGAATTAAATATGGATTTGAAAGAGATGTCCAGCTGCTCATACCAGTTGGCAGAAGCTGTCTGAACTGTGAAAGTGGGGGAGAAATGCAGTCACCTCGAGCTGTTCCAGCCTCTTCTTGACTAGACAACTCCATCCATTATGAATCCCCTGGGCCAGATCCTCACTGAGGTAAATTGGCACTGTTTCCTTAGGCTCATTGCTTCTGTGCTGATTTACACCAGCTGGGCCCTAGATTATATTCTCATTAAGTGGACAAAAGTAGCCAAAGCATGTCTGCAGGACTCAGGATTGAAATACATTTCTGTAAGTACTGTCTTGCTTCAGAAGCAGCACTAATGTGATGGAGGCCCCCAATAGCCTCTGTAGACCTGCTCTCAGGGGAAAGTGAATGAGAGTAACGTATCCACAGCTGTGAGCTGTTGTCCATTTGAACCAGGGGGAAGTAGCTGTGCCAAATGAAGCAGAGGAACTATGAGCCGTGCCGGTGCATCCTGGACCTGCTGCACAGCAGCCCCAGTGCCCACACTGTTGTGCTACACACTCTTTCCTGATAGCTTTCTTTCATGCCTCCCTTACCACTGGATCCAGGTATCCCACGTGTCCATTGAAGAAATGATGGAAAGCGGATAGTGCTTCCAAGGTGTTACACCACATGTGAAGTTTTGATGTGCCTCTCCCTTGTCTTCTCAAAACCAGCAAAAGCCAGAAGCACTGAACAGAGGTTGTACTATAGATGTGGTCTGAGGAGTCCAGCATTGTGACTTTGATAACATTACCTCTGGGAGGGAGAAAGGGACATTTTTCATACCTGTGACAAACAAAACAGCTCTTTTTCATAGAAGATCTCAGATTTACTGCTCTTTTAACGGAGAGTGAAATGAATAGGTTGGCATCTTATCCATATTAAATACTAATAAGTTCCTAGACAAAGTTCTAATACCACCAAGGCAGGCTGTCAGCTGGATGCAATCTGTCTGGAAGAGTTAGAAAGGTGTCTTCTTCTGCAAGATTTAAAATAAGCTGATTATCTTCACAAGCCTTGGTCCTTCTGTGTCCTGTACACGGTCCTTGTAGAGAGGAGTGTGCAGTCATGAATATTTTAGAGCCTTGACACCTCCTTCAACTAGAAAATTGTGATGTTTCTTAACCTGAAAACCTGGGAAAAGAGTGGATCAATCAAATGGTATGATGTTGCTAACACATTGCATTTAGCTTGGGTATTGACAGCGTACTTGATGCACACATACGTAGGATTCTATTTGCTAATAACCTAAAATGAATGAATGCTCTCTTAAGAAAATGAAAAGAAATATTTCACAAGTGGCACAAAAGCCTACTAACTGGGAGTTTAAAAGATTTTCATTGCCGGGGAAAAAAAATTATATAGTGTTTATAAATGCTGCCTGATTTTATTGGCCGATTGCTCAAAACACTACCAGCGTGTTACGCTTTTTATTTGCTGAGTGGCCATTTTGAGCTTGTCTCTGCTGACTGTATTGGGCTTGGTTTCAAATCTCTCTTAATCCTGCAATGAACCTTTAATAAAGCTGGATTGACTTTAAATCGTTACTTTGAAACATTAATTAAAATAAAACAGGAGGGACCAAAAGATCAAATGATCCATTGTGGTGGTGGTGGTGATTTTTAAATCAAAGCTCTCTTCTCCACCCCTCTCCAGAAAAAAATAAGCCTTTGAAGGCTGCAGCTGCATGACTTCCAACATGGTTTTTAAGCTGGCCTTAGGTTTTAATTACTTTTGCTGTTTTGGGTTGACATTTTCTCTATTTTTGAAGTGTTTAGGACACTTCTTTTTAACCTTCCTTTCAGAAAAGTAGAGGATAAAAAAGGCAAAATTTCTGTGAATAGTATGACAGGGCATGGCAAGCCTGCTCAGCCTGCTCTTTTCTGTGTTCCGGAGAGCACAGTCTCTTGCAAAGGCTGGAAATGGCCCTGGAAAGTTCTCTGTTTTCTGAGCCAAATCGTAATAGCAAGCATATCCAGTGCTTCAGCTCTGGATTTTTTTTTTAATTTTCTTTTTAAAATTATTTCTTAGTGACCCTCCAGCAGTCTCTTTGTTGCCTTTTCTACTACTAGGTAGCAATGTGCTCTGCAGACAGTGAAGCCAGTATAGTAGCTGCACTCCCTGTTGTTCTGCTCCACTGTGCCTCACGCCTGCAGAAAAGCTCATAGATAGAAGAAAGAAATGTGATTTGAACAGAAATGTTAGCCTCTCTCAGGGCTGATATTAATTACCTGGTATGGTTACACTTCAGGAACTAGTTCAGGGACACCCGATCCTGGTTGTCAAGGCTGCTGTTTCATAAGTAAATGATCTCATCGGTTGTTCTCAAAGCAATTGGTCTTTGTATTGTATTTTTTTTATTTTGTATTATCAATTCCTGCACTCCCTTAATATGTGTCAGGTTACAGCAGGAGTTTTCTTGTACCACTTTAAAAAAAAATACAATTAAGCTTGTGAGAAACCTATCAGCTGTGTTACAGGGAAACCTAATAATCAGTTGCTTAGGCCTTGCTTCGAGTGTTTTTCACTTGCTTGAACTGAAGACTTGAAAATATTTGATAGCATTACTGAAAGAGAAGCTGAAGAAGAGGAGTTGTGTAATCTTCTCCAGCCTCAGGTGGAAAGTCATGGATCTGTTTTCTAAGGCTGTCTCCAGGAAGGTAATGTCAACCTTATACAAAATGTGTGACTTCAGACATAGGTAAGGTGGTCCACTGAGGAGGAGGGTAAAGATATCTAACTTAACAGCTGTGTGTGGTTGGGCTGCTGCTGAGCTGTGCAACCTGAAGCTGTGCAGAATTTCACTCATCCTCCATCTCCCTCCTCCCAGAGGAGGACCAGAGGCCGGGAAACCTACAAGGACAAGCTGTCAAGGCCTGTAGTGATTTCTCAGTGTTATCACAATATCAGATACCACTGAATCAAGAAGCAATTGTATCAGAACAAGTACCATTGTAAAGTGAGCTCAGATGTGGCCTAGTTTGGACCACATGCAAAATAATTCTGCTTTTAGCCAATCTTAGAGTCCAAAGTAATGGCTAAGAAGAAACTGTGAAATGCATCCTTCTGGGATGGTCACTTTACACCAGGGAGAATCTGGGGGTGGGTAGGAGGTGAGAAAAGCTTTATCATAAAGCCAGATGTTGCTGTTACTGCAGTGAATAGAGTTCTATTGTTTTTTCAAGAAGAGTGAATCTTGTGATTTTGTCCTCTATTGTATCTTGGATCTGAGGCTTACTGGGGGAGGAGGAAGAGGAGAAGGGTTAGACAGACAAGAAAGTACTACTCTTTTACTTGGTAGAAGTGCAATGCTTTTTCCACTGCATTGCTTTGCACTGGGATGAGTGGGAGGGATGGAGTTGTCAAAAATAATTATGGGAAAAAGGAAGCAGAGAACTAAAAAAAAGAAGCCTAAATGTTGAGAGCAGCTGCAAGCTTAAAAATGCGAATTCAAAGCGAATTGCTTCTTATATAGCAATATGTTAGCTTCTCTGGTGGGCAAACTGCTCTTCTTGACACAGCCACACAGAATTAGTCATATATACTCTTGCTAGGCACCAATCTGTTAGGTCTCCTGTTACAGGAGCTAATTGCTTTTTAAGCTAATGCATACAAATATAGTTACTTAGTTAATCTCTCTCTCGGCTCCCCCTAGCATGTTTGAAGTGTCACCAGCCTTATGAAAACTTCCTGAAAATATTTCTTACTTTAAGTCTTTCCAGTCAAAAAGGGATGATAAGAGGATAGGAGTGTAGCAGGAGAGGGGAAGAATGATGCGAAAGGGGATTAAGCCCTCCCCACCACCACTTTCCCAGAAGATCTGTATAAAATAACTAACCCGAAGAAATTTTGCAGATTTATATCCATGGGAGATGTGATTCATTTCTTCATTTCAGTTTGCTCTATGGCATGAGTTTAACTTATTTAGAAGATGCTTTTTAAAAATGCTTTCACAGTCCCAGAGTCTGTGACAACAAAAGTTATAGTGACCCGAGGAATTAAAAAAAAAAACCCAAACCAAATCCACATTCTTTAATTAAAAAAAAAGTAAAAATCACCTTTCACTTTATTTTTATTAATTTTTTATATTCTTCATTGGAAAATAATTAATACCATGATTTTAGCAAATTAGACATAAATCTTCTCTTAATTATTATTTTTGGAAGGTAGGTGGTGAATGATGGGCAGAGAATGTGTAAGTATGAGAAGTTACTTCAAGAATGAAAGTTTGAAAATAATTAAAGGGAAGAAGCAATAAGTACAAAAATGGCAGAGTAAGTACAATATATAGAAAGATTTCTGTGAGACCCTGCAGTGTTAGTTTGGGAGGGGTTTGCTTGAAATGTATACTTTTACATTTCTTGAGAATTTCCTGCTTTAATGGTGACATGAGCAAAAGTAACACTTGGTCAAAAGCAAGTAACTGTTTTTTCACTGGGCCTACTCAAAAATCATGTTTCTGACAGTATTTGACATTCTATTTTTATCAACACTTTCTTCCAGCTTTGTGAATAAAATCCCAGCTGGACATTGGACTGCTATTGCTCATGCTAGCACAGATACTGTGAGTTATTCAAAGTATTGTCAAATGGGTATTTTCTTTCTTGAAAAATCTTCCAACCTAGGGATGTGCCAATATTGTAATCATTGTAGTTAACAAAGGCTTTTCCAAAGCAACTTAAAAGTTAGCTAGCCCAAGTATTGCTTTCAATGTTTTCATAATGCTCAACACAGTTTATGATTCCCACCTGAGAATCTTAATAAACATTTGAGCTACTTAGTACCATTTGAGATTTATGGTGTGGCCATTTCTCTGCTGGCAGCCTCTGATCTAAGTACCTTAAAACTGTCTCTGAAATGTTTTTCTGGACAGCAGGGAGTGGGGCGTAACCATTTTCTGAATGAGAACTCATAGCCTCAATTGCTCAAGATTGCCTCTAGGCCCAACAGCAGATGTTTCAGCCACCCATGCTGGTTTATTCCCAAGTTTCTTTAAAACAGACTCAATGAAATGACTGAATCTGGAGGAGTAACTTATTCTTGGTGACTTTGCCTGTTCCCAGCAGATCTCTTCCTTAGGAACAAAAAGCAGTATTGAACAAATGCCTTTGGCTGGTTCTTAGCACATGGGGCACCAATGGGGGTCATGGTGAAGATAGATAGATATAAGGGAAAAGTTTTTTACAAGACTGGGGGTGAGACACTTGAACAGGTTGCCCAGAGAGGTGGTAGATGCTCCATCACTGGAAACATTCACAGTCAGGGTGGACAGGGCTCTGAGCAACCTGATCTAGTGGAAGGTGTCCCTGCTCATTGCAGGGGTCATTGGGCTAGGTGATCTTTTTAGGTCCCTTCTAACCCAAACTATTCTATGATTCCATGGGTGGATAGATTCTGTTGGAGCACTTGATAATGAATTATAATTTCACCAGTCATGATAAAGTCTGCTGCTTCTGCATGCTGAAGAACAGGTTTTCTTAACTGGATGAAGCGACTGTTGGAAACTCACAGTAATAGCCCCCTTTCAAGAACTCTTATCACTGAAAACCCAGCCAGACAAGCAGAGAAGGTGGTTTAGTCTGATCTAAATCTCAGCAGGTGGAAGGCTGGAGCTTTGGACATCAAATGCTAGCCTTTATGTTCACTTCCTCTTTATTCATGAACAAGGAACAAGTTATTTTCTTAGAAGTCTGCAAAGTCTTATTATAAAGTGGCTCCCTAAACTGAAGAATTTGAAAAAAGAAATTAAGAACCTTAGAGTGCTTTAGGATATGAATTCCAATATTTATGAAGAACAAAATATTTTGAAGAACAAAATGTACCTTACTGTTACTGCACAATAAATGTTGTTCTAGGCTTGAATACTGTCTATGTAAGTAAACAGAGGGTTTTTAATCCACTCACAATTGTTTTTGGTATCATCTTTACATTAATCTCTTCTCTTATTTCCAACAGGAACTGAAATGATCTGTTTCTCATTTATTTACATTGTTCTGAGTGTAAATTATTTGCCATCAAAAGACATTCAATAAAGTTGATAAATGCATTTACTATTTGATAAGAGAAGCTGTATTAATGGATATCCAACTCCTAGCTTTCCACAAATCTATGGAAAGGAAGTAGACAAAACCAAAATGCAATTTATGCCCTCAGTGTTGCTTAATAAACTATTTGTATCATTGGCTTGGTAGAAAGTGAAAGAACAGTTTTTCTTCTGCTCCCTCTTGTTCCAAGTACTACATGAAAAAATAATATTATTTTAGAAACTGGTTAGTTTAATGTATTCCAGAAAGCTTAGATGGAAACAATATAACATGGGCCAGTTACTATCATGATTTTCAGAACCTGCCAAAATTTGTCATTAAGTTGAGCAGTTTAAGTCATTAGCAAGCTGAGCTAGCACTTTTTCCACACCACCACCCACCCACTCACTCACCTAGTTAGTGTCTCTGTTCAGTGAGAAGAAAGTGTAGCAGAAGAAAGAAGACAAGGAGATTAAAACCGGCCTGATGATCAGTCACACGACCAGATGTATCTTTTGGATTAGTCCTGTGGTGCAAATAGCCAAATTTATCACAGCGGTTCTTTCTCCCATGTGTTTGAAAACGTCTGTGACCAAAATACTTGTTGCTGATCAATGCTGTAAGAGCCAGACTGTATGGCTCTTGGAGCTGTATGGAGAGCTCTGAAAGCAGAGTCACTGGAGTGAAATAGGCAGGAGGGAGTGCAGAACTGTGCCCAAAGAGATAAGCACAAATATCTTGGTTTTACGTCAAGAGACATCTCTGTGAAATTCTTAAGTCAGTCTGATCTGTGTATCATGCAGAACCAGTATAGTAGGTTTGAAAGAAGAAAAAAGAAGACAAAAAATGTAGAAGGAAAAAAAAGAGAAAGAGGAAAAAACCTGCAAAAGAGTTTTTATTTTCTTTGATTTAGTACCTATGAGCTTGCATTGTTTTACCCCAATTCTTCACCCTCTGAGCAGGGCCTGAGCACCAAGCTCTTGAATCTGATATGAGAATGTCACTATATTTGCCTCTAAATTTGACTACAAACAATCTTAAAGTGAAACTGCCAAATGTTGCCTGGCCACCTGTGGGTGAAACCCAGCAAACACCTAAGCTCTGGCAGCTGCATGAACCCAAAGAATAAAGCTTAATGGTGTTCCTTATTTTCCCTTGAGACCCTATAGCAAGCCTCACCTGTTTTCTGAATTTCTACCTTACTCCGTTTTATGCCTAGCCTTGTGGGTATTTTTACTGTCTGCAGCTCTCAAAACTCTGAAAAATTAAGTCTATAGTTATCTCCCTTAGAAAATGCTCCTGCCACCTTTTTCCCTATTCTTCAAGAATCCTTGCAATGTTCCGTAAAATAAAGAGCAGCAGATGAAAATAGTGTGTTTTCTGGTTTAGTTTGTTTGTTCTAGCAAGCAATTTTCAAATATATGGCACCAAGTTAGGATAGTAGCTTTCAAACTGTAAAAATGCATCTTCAGAAACACTTGATTGCAAAGAAAACCAGCTGTATTAAATAATGCAGATTTTTGTACATATTGAAGCATTTAGTGCAAGTGAAAGAGCTGTCAGAAATATGCATCAGAAGACCTAGCTTTAGTTAAAATCCTTTCCTTCTAATTCTGGTTCTATTTATTTTACAAGAATCTCTTTCTTCCCAGCTGTTACTTACTAGGCCATGATGCTCCAGAGCGTGAATATCCGTGAATTACACAGCATCAGTCAGCCCCTGAGTGAGCACGCTGCAGATGATGAAAGCAAGCAGGGAAGAATGTGGGACAGGGCTGCCTCCATTCACAGGCATTACTCTTTGAAGCATGAAGCAGGTGAGATGGGACTGTAATGCTGGGCTGTGTTAGTGTCCGTGGAAGAGGAATGTCAAGGCTTCTCCTGTGTCTTTTTTTCTCCTTTCATGTACAAAATCAAGAGCACTCTTCTGCTGCCTATGTTTATTTAGTAACCACTGATTTTTCAAGATCTTTTCAGAATCTGGAATCACCTTTATACTGTAATCCACAGTCTATTGAATTAACAGGTAAGTCTGAAGAAACCAGGATACTGATTACCAATGAAGTCCGTGTATTTTACCTGCCCCCCATCAAATCCTTAAACCCGTGGGTTTTTACTTTCTGTAATTGTTTTTTGCTTTTTTTTTCCTGGAAAGCTGACATCCTAATGAACAGCTACATGAGATCACTTGTGGGCAAGGGCCATGTGAACCAGTTGACCAAAGGCAAATAGAGCTGTCCTGATTTTTGACAAGCAGCAAAGCCATCATGTGACTTGAGTACAGCTTGGGGCTGTCCCAAAGCATCCTTGGATGAGTCAGGGCCATGTTTCTTGGACGATCAAATGTCTTTATTTCAGTATGCAGCTTGATTCTTTCACAGGCTTTCAAATGTACAGTTTGCTACTTTCTCAGGAGCTGCCATGGTACACTTTTTCTGATCCATGTCAACACCTGCAGCATTGCCTCTTCCATCATGTAGTCAAAGCCTCAGCTAAGAGTCCCTATGAATGTCACAACAGGACTTCTGCAGCTTTCAACCAAAAAGATTCAACTCAGTAGAGCAGCAGCCAGAAAGAGCAGAACCAATGTATTTATAGGTTTCTTTTTGGTAGCAGTCTCTTATCACAAGTAAATTGTTATTTTTGGTTTTCTTAAAGCATTTGAAAGAGGGACGTTGCTCTCCCTACTCATGCAGTGACCTGCAAGGTCCATCACAGCAGGCTGGTAAAGAGGAAGAGAGCCAGACCTTTTCACAAGAGAGGAAAACAGCAGCAAGGAAAATAAAGATATATGCCCAAAGTCACATAGGAGAGAACCTGAGCATTTACAATGAGATTGTTCTTATTGTATTTTCTTGGGCAAAGCAGGAGCTTGGGAGCTTTCCATGTAACCTAGGGGTTTTTCCCCTGTTGCAGGTAAGTGCTTGAAGAAGGTCTGAAAATTATAGCAGATCATGTCAGGCACCATTTTGTATCAATGGCTTAATACTCTGAATTTTGAAAAATAATGATGTTTTTATGGGTTCTGCTTGCAAAAAAGAAAACAAACAACAAAATCATCAGGAGGTTGAATCACAGTGGGGAGAGCAAAGAGCTTGCAGCAGTAGTTCTGAGAGGTCCAAATGGCCCGTTCATTTCAGCAAGATAACTCAGCTGGCTAGTAGTGGTAATTTAAATGTCAAACTTGTTAGCAGTTTCATTCCTAATGAAAGACCTGGCTTTACAGATAGCTTTACTGGATAACTTTGCAATAAAACCCTATTAATGGAATCAGAGTTAAACTAGCAAAAAAGTGCTAGGGCTAGCATAGTTTGCAGTGGTTCAATGTGTGAAATGAGCTACACTGACAAAAGCACTTTTGGACAATATAACTGCTTCTATGGTATCCAGCAGATTTGTGGCAATGGATTAAAACTAGACAGTTGAAGGGGTTATAGCTCACAGCTTTGATTTAGGTCCATTTCACTGCCCAGCAGCATCTGTCACGAAGGTGCAGAACACCTGGGTCATCTAGTTTTAATCTGTTTTCACAGATGTGTCAGAACACAAACCTGGGACTTTAGGCAGTGTCACAAGGATTTCTACAAACCATATGCACACCAATTTAACCAGTATAACTGATACAGCTAAAGATTCTTACATAGTTTTATGTATGTAGGCATCCATAGGTTTTTATTAAACACTGGCACATGGACATATAAGTGGCATGTTTGCCTGGTGTCAGAAGTGATATTACTTTTTCCTGGTATAGAAGCAGCTAAATCAAGAAACCCAGGAGAGCTGCTGAGTACATTTGAGCTACACTCTACCAACACAATTGTGATCTGAATATTTGTGTAGTACACTGCATGTGGCATCTCAAGAAATCAAATAACACAGCCCCTGCCTGTACTGGAGGGGCTTGCACCCACATTGTCATTTAAATCCCACTCAGGTATTCTGATGATTTACCTAACATTGAATAGGAATGCCTGAAACTCTTGAGTTGAAATGCAGATTAAAAACTTGGGAGCACAGCTGTCTTTTGGAGGTTGGTTGTTTTTTTTTCTGGTTTGGTGAAAGCAGTTTGAAACACAGCATTTCTGAGTTTGACTTTTCAGTGTGAATGTTAGGATTTGTGCATTCATAGAGATGAAAGAAATCTACCCTGTCATATTCTGCACTGAGTTTGGCCTCCAAGCTGCTTTCTAAAAAAGTAAACTTTCTGTCTTCTCTTAGAAAAAGGCATTTGGTGCATGCCTGTACTTTATGGCTACAGTTGGAAGATTTTAACCTGTTTCCCAGTGTGTCCAGTGTGGCCTTATGCCTTATATTACACTATTACAATTATATTACAATTACAATTATATTACATTATACATTATATTACATATATTACATATATCTGTAATATACCAACCTGAGTCTTTTTTTCCTCCTCTGTGTTACAACACTGATTGAATCTAAAGAACCCCTCACTACATCTTATTAATTGTTCCACTAATTATGCAGGTTCAGAGGTAATGCACAAATGCAGTAGCCTTAGGCCGAAACTGAAGGACCTCAGTACAGCTCTGCCTCTTTCCAAGCTTCTGCCAGTGTGGTTCCAGGGAGACCATTTAGAAATAAGGGCCAACATACTCCAATAACGAGGCATTGTGTCACTGAATAAATGACCAAGGCTGTATCACCAGGATGTCATCTTGTTTCTCCACAGAGGTATAAGCAGTGGTCCTGGGCACACAAGTCATCTCACACAGAGCTTCCATTGTCAAGAGAAGCTCTCATATATTACTCTTAGTTGTTCACCTTCAGGGAAGCATCTGTAATATTCCTTCATTTATGGTGAAATAATAGTTTCTGTAAGATGGCTTCTTACCTTCCATCAGAGCAGCATGTGCACAAAAGGAAACACTGTGCTTTATCTGCTAATGCACAGGGACTTGAGAGCTACAGATTGCCAAACTGCTTTTGTCACAGGCTTGGTAGGTGACCAACAGTGTAGCAGTAAATTGAAAAATTTCCTGCTTGTAAATTCCTCTTTTGCTGAGGAAATGAAAGGACTACAAATGTCTATATGTTTTCTAAAGTGTGTCTTTGGACATTGATTATATGTGTTGCAGTGTTAAGATGTTAGCTTTTATCAACAACGATAATGGAAAATTGATTCCTTGCTCTAGCAGCCACTGAACTTAAAAATAGATTTTTTTATATATAGCATGATCTTAAGGCCAACCACCATGTTTTGTACAGGTTCCACAGAACACTGACATTTTATTTAATTTTTTTTTGTAAAGCATCAGTCATGCATGAATTACAAAATACCTTTCTGAAACTGAATATATATGGCTTTACTGTGCAAATGTTTGAAGTGCATGACTTCCATTAGGAAATTTGTTTAGTGGGGTGAAATTCTAACTGTGTTAAAATCAGCAGGGCTTTTGCTATTTGTTCCAGCAGGCTATTAAATTTTCAACTGAGAATAGTTTACCGGATAGGGTGCAACCTTCTCAGCTTTTTTGTGGTTTTAGAATTATGTCCAGGCAGAGTAGATGGAGCATAGCTTTTAACTATGAGTTTGAAAATGCTTTGCTAATTCCCCTAGCAATTATTGTGCATGAATTAGTGTTTATTCCCATTTTAGGGATAAGAAAATTGAATAAAACCCCCCAGCTGTCCAAGATTGCACAGGAGTCATAAAACTGAGGGACAAAGCTCTGATTAATTGCAAATTCTGGCTACCACAGTTTTTCTTAACTCAAACACTGAAAGAAAGGATTCATGCCTTTTAGTGTCAAAAAGGTTGGAATCTGCCTGTAAACCTCAGAAGACATAAACAGCACATTGAAGCATGGTACACATTTCTCTCTAGAGCTGATTTTCTAGTTTGCATCTCTCCTTTTCATTCCGTCTTGACCCTGTATGTTGTTTCTCTGATGCCCATGACACTGCTTTTAGAGCTCTTTTATGGATTTGGAAAGAACTGAAAACCCTGCAGCAACTTGTTTGACAGTAGGCATAAGTGATGGATTTGAAAAGCAGAAAGGTTAGAAAACTGTAATGGTATATATAAGTAAAACTTATGAGCAGTAGAGAGATGTTTGCCCTCTGCTCTTGGAAGTGGGATGGAGGTGACTGTAAAATCAAAACAACAGAAATTAAAGGTTAAACTGTACTGAAAATACATTGTTTCAAATCTACTTTTAGCAGACAGACCAAAAAGCTTTTTTCATCAATTAGTCCTCTTTTTTTTTTAAAGCGTCTCTGAAGTATCCATTTACACTCCAGCCTTCTAATGCATAATGCCTGTGTCTCAGAAGGTCACAGCTGCGTGAGGAGACTGTGTTTTCATTTGTTACTTTGAGAGAGTTTGTAGCTTCTGCTATACCTGACTCTTGTAGGAAGAGTAAGTATTTAGAAAACCTCCAGAGCCAAGGCTTTGAAGCTCAAAGCAAATGCTGAGGTCTCCCAGTTTTCAGAATAGAATGATGCCTTGACTGCTGCCTCTGGATTTTTTGTTGGAATGTTATATGAGATTTGCTGAAGCAGCTTTGTGAAAAGCAGAATCTTAAACAAAGCTTCTTCAGTTAGGATCTATTGTCTGCAAGGCTCATCAGTATTGAAACAGTTTTTTGTTCATCAGTCTGCAACAAAATTTCCTGTTCATGGTACTGACTGTGGCTTTAGGAACTGGTGCTGGAACTGCAGTTCTTATAGAGAAAGATAGCTCAGTCCCTGAGAGTGGCATTAGGAGGCTTATGATGGAAATGTGTTCCTTACAGTAAGTTTACATTTTTTCCCACTTAGCAAATTGTAGGTTTCTGAGCCAAAAAGTGAGAAGAGAGAATTGCAAACCTATAGCTCAGGGTAAATTAAAGCAGATCCATATGGTTAATCTGTCAGTTATTGCTTTGCCCTCCCATCTGGTAATAATCAATAAGAGGCATAACATAAATAAGCCACAGTGTATTTTGTGTGCATGCATGTGTGCGCGCATGCGTGTGTTCTGGACTTCCGTTCCATTTTGAAATCACATCTGCACTTTATTAGGAAGATGCTTGGACGAGATTGTTACCAGCACTCCACTTTTGCAGCATCCCTCTGCTCCAATGTGATAAATATTTAATGTGTTTGGCTGTGTACATGCAGAATAATAGGCTCTGCCAGAAATGCAGTTGAATCAGTCAAGCCTACAGGGGCCACCACATGCAGGGGAACATGGTGCATGCGCACACACACACAAACAGGATCACCCTCTGTCTGTCATTCAGTCAATGGATTTAATGTTTATTATCATGGGCAACACTCTTATCTTATTTAATCCTGTCTAGATGGCTCTAGAATTTCACACAAACACCCAACTGAGAAAATGTAATCCAATAATATTTTGTTTCAGGGAGCTGTTGAATGCAGATGTAGTAGAAAGTTCTGTTTTAGCTATTAACTTTTCCCTGTGCATCATGCTGATTGCCTTTTCCCTCTGCAGTAGCTATCCTTGTTATAAGAGCATATCCTTGCTATGCTCTTGCTGCAGCAACAGAGCTCTCTGGTTTAGAAAGGTAATTAAGTAAAATAGTATCTTCTGAACATAGATGTACAGCAACAGGGATCATGAGGCATTTAACTTTAATCACTTCATCAGCTTAAGAAAAGACTACTACAAATTGTAGAGAAGGTGTAATATTCCTTTTGAATCTCTGTCATGGAATTGTTCCAGACATTTGAGTTAATACATGACTGCATCCATAAATAATACATTTTTGAAGGCAGCATATTAGGAATAGCTGAGCTGTGTAGTGACAAATTTGTGGTGAGCTAAGCAAGTTGTCCAAGGGAGAACAGAGAACTAAATTAAAATAACCTTTATTTCTCTCCTCCTCTCCCACCTGCATGCCATATTCCATAGAAATAATCATTATTTTGTTTGACAATCGAGCACAGATTATGTCAGGTATTTGCTTGACGGAGAATAAAGAAAAGTGTGCTGCTGTAAGGCAATTGAATATATATTGCAAAACATGATAGATTTGAAGGTCAGTGGATCCAGCACTCAAATCTACCAAACAATCTACCCGACTTGATTTATCTGTCAATATTTAGAGCTAGTCAATATTTTCTTTTATGAAGGAACATTGGTACTTAAAAATGTTTAACTGAATCAGTTTCACTTGCAGGAAAAAAAAATATTTGCCAAAAAATCATATGTTCTGATTCAGTGCTGAAATGTTAATTTGCTTCATATCCTAGTATGAATACTTTGCTATGGACTAAGATGCCTCCAGCTTTATACGATTTTAATACAAAAATCAGAAAAAAAACCCCTTTTTTTTCCTAATCAAACTCTCTGCTCTACTTTATAATGGAGCAAAAAAAAAAAAAAAATCAAGAAATAGAAAAATATCAAAACTTTAAGACCTAAACAATTTACTTCAAGAAAATGCTTTTGGCATCCACATCACAGAAATGTATGAGCAATTATCTATTATTACTAATGTTTTAAATGATTATGTACTGTCCAAGTAGCATCTATTGCATCCTATGGTTTAGTAAACAGGCAAGCCTTGGCTACCCTCATCTTTCTAATCCAGATGGGAAAAAGTCTGCTCATGGGGATTACATTATCAAGCAACCAGAAGACTAGGGTTATTTTCCCCAGGTTTTTGTTTTAAACAAAGAGCAGAATGTATTTTGAGTTGGCACACATCCCCTCCTGCTGCCCTTGCATCCCCAAACCATACACTATCCTATTTAGATCTTTTCAGGCACTGGCTGTGCGCAAAGGAGACATAAATGTGGGAAAGGCAATGAGCAAAAAGAAGTATGTTGTTGGACGCTAAAAATGATTGTCAGGAATAGCTGCCCTGGGTTTATGGTGAATGCTGTGGTTTGACTCACCACAGTGAGGCCTGAGGTGTGCTTGGTGGAGCACTCTGGTTGTCATTGTTTTCTTCAGTGCAAAGACGAGGGATGACACAATAAATCTGCAACAGGAGATGCACTCAGTGGATACAGAAGAAAAACAGGCATTGTTGAACTCTGAGCGTGTAAGTTAGTGTACACAGATTAAATGCAGTATAGGAATTATTAATTTGTAACTTGAAATGGAAAAGAAATACATTTCCTAACTGCTCTTACTTTGGTGTAGTCAGCAACCAGGGTAATAATGGATCTCTATTTTTACATAAAAGACTCTTTTCTTAAAACAAACAATGAAATGATGCCCTTCTTCCCCTCCCTCTAGCACACACAGAGAAAATAAAGCTTAAATCTTCTTTCTGTACTGGTTCTTTTTTTTTTTTTTTTTTTTTTTTTTGACGAATTTTTTTTCTTTTCTTGTTTTTTTTTTTTTTTTTTTTTTTTTTCTGAAGACATTTATCCTATTACTGGAAAAAATCTCAGTCAATAATTCATGGAAAATACACCCGTAGTTCACATTCTGACCTTCCATTTTGGTAACAGATCTCCCTCCAATTCTCACAGGGCCAGAATGAAGTGTTTTATCTGGTGCACAGGATGGAAGCCTTCTGCCACAGGAAAAAAAGGATCTTTAGTATATGTTTTGGTCTGTTAATTGAGACAGAAATCAGAATTGCATATAAGGCTTTATATTAATCAGTTAGTGTTTTCTGTTCTTCAGGATATTTTTTTTGAATGTGGAATTTGAAACATGTCCAGGTAGTTCCTTTGTGTAATTTTTTGCCTACTAAAACATGTTTAAAGCTCTGCTACTTTGAACTTGGTTGGAAGAATTCTATTAGCCTGCAGTACATGATAATGCAGAGAGAGCCAACAAGAGTTAATTCATGTTTAGATGCCTTATTGATCTGGCACAATTTGAGAAAGGAAACCCAGTTAAATACAGCTTAACATAGTTAAATCTATTCATCCCAGAAAGCAGCATGTCCTGGAATTTTAGATTTACTTCTGAGCTGCAAAAAAATACTATTATTATTATTATTATTATTATTATTATTATTATTATTA
>VXBC01012973.1:1256031-1291095 GCA_013399945.1 Ploceus nigricollis
ATTTTAAGGGCTGCAAACATTAAGCTTGTACTCCCTTGAACATGAACTATCATCAGACCCTGCGATGCATGTGATGGCACCTAAGATGAAGTGTATTTCAAACCTATAAAACTTTCCAAGTGTTGACTGCTCAACAAGACATGCCTTACCAAGGTTTCTTCTTTCTCTTACAGGTTTCTTGTAAACTTGTACTCTACTTCATGCATAAAATACATTGACAACCTCAAACAACTTAATCTGCCAGCTAAGCAAGTTTCGGGGAGTTTTTTAAAAGCCAGTAACTATTTGTTACTCAGTATCTAAAATAGCTACAAAGTATGCAGTCATTCCCGTGTGTAGCAGGAACACAGTGACTGCGGAACCTAAACCCACTAGCTTTGAGTGTGTTAATTCCTTTCTGATTTAAAGTGTTACTCTTCCACTAAGGTAGAGGATTCAGCAATTTCTCTTAGCACTACAGTCACAAAATATTCACTTTGATGATGTAACAAGATGAAGAGGTCTTAGAGGTTTATGTCTATAGTGCAATAATTTTAAAAGACCCGAGGAATATTCTGTGATATGCAAATATTGCTGTTATTCAGCAGCATGTGCCTTTATCAAGATAATCATTGCAGGTGATTTTCCTCCTCCTACAGTAATATGTTCCAGATGTTGGGTTACTTTAAATAAATGGCAGGTTAAAAATTGATATTAATTTTCTCTGTTATATGATTAAAAATTATATATATCCCAACCTTTAAAAAAAGCCATAGATAATGAATGAATCAAAGGGAAGCACAGTTTCGAGGTTGCTGCCTGCATATTCTATAGTGAATTGAATATTTACATATAAAAGATAACCGATAATTGTTAAAAAGATGTATTGTTTTCTTTATCCTAGGTTAGTATAATACAAGGCATGGCATACAAGGAAGTTCCACCTGAACACCAGGAAGAACTTCTTTACTGTGTGGGTGACCAAGCACTGGAGCAGATTGTCCAGAGACGTTGCGGAGTCTCCCTAACAGGAGATATTAAAGAACTGTCTGGATGCAATCCTGTTCCATGTGCTCTAGGATGACCCTGCTTGAGCAGGGAGGTTGGACCATATGACCACTGTGGTCCCTTCTAACCTGACCCATTCTGTGATTCTGGATGTCTCCATTATCTATTGAGCAGGGTGGGTGGGGTGTCAGGAAACACCTTGTAGCAGCACTCAGAGTTCCTGCAGCAGGAATGGGTCTCTGGGCCACTTCACCTCTGCTATATATATGTGGGTAATTGGGGCAAAATAGCCCCATTACCAAATTAATCCATTAATTTTTTGGAGATTTATGAACTCTATTTTAAATGAAAAAAAAAAAAAAGAGTTCCATGAAGATTTAATTCTCATGCAAATTCTTGAACTGCACTGCAATGCCATCCTGTAAAACCTCTGTGCTATGGGGCTAAAATTAGGGAATTGTGACAATACTGGTGATAGTATTTTTATATTTAGTGTGAAGAACTCTACCATTGTCTGTGCCACTCATATGATGGTGCAGGACAGAAAATGGATTCCCTGAAATCAGCTTGCTTTGTCATGACAGAGACACAGGCCTTTTGAACGGTATTAAAATTAAAATAATATTTTCTGAAGTGGAAATCTTCACCGTGAATAGACATCACACTTTATGCAGCATCCTACCTCACTGTTTTTCTCTCTTTTTCTACCTAAAAATGTTTAAGAATACATTATTTTTTTCCCTAAAATTAAATGGCAGAATAGGATATCTCTTAGGGCATGCAGCATTCTGGGAAGTACATGCATTTAGAGAATATTAATTTTGCCCCTAAGGGAAAGGGGTCTCCATCTGCTCAAATCTTTCATTGCTTAGCTTGTGAAAGGCTCTACATTAATTTTCAGTGAATTCTTAATCTCCATAGGAATGGTTACTGTGCTGACATTGCAAGCTAGTGTCACCATTTGAAATTCCAATTATCACTGACTTCTTTATGAATCTGTTTGCTTATGCTTACTTTCTGACATATCCTTACTAATTTTATATCTTGAGATATGCTTTAATTAGGTTCAGTCAGCTTGGAAATGAACTGTGAGCTTACTGGAGCTTTGTCAACATGCAGTATGATTTTATGCTGTTTGATCTATTTAGATGTATGTTGGTTCACAAAGGCTGGGTGATCTAGCTGTACTAGAGTCAAGAGTAGCAGTGAGAAATTATGTCTTGTATGTCACGGCTTCTGTGCTGGTTTTGGCTGAGATGGAGTTAATTTTCTTTACAGTAGCTGGTATGGGGTCATGCTTTGGTGTTGTGCTGAAAACAGCACTGATGAAACAGGGATGCTTTTGTTTTTGCTGAGAAGTGTTTACATGGAGCCAAGGTCTTTTCTGCTCTTCACCCTGCCGGTGAGGAGGCTGGGATGCGCAAGGAATTAGAAGAGAGGACACTAATTAGAAGAGAGGACATTATCACCCAAGGGACATTCCATACTGGATGGCATCATGCTCTGTGTATAGATCTGGTGGAAGTATGTATACAGTGTATAGGTCTGATGGAAGAAGGGGAGGGAGGACGTTCAGAGTGAAGACATTTTTATCCTCAAGCCACCTTCACCTGCTTTCCTGGGAAAGGCTGAATACTTGACTGTCCATGGGAAATAGTGAATGAACGCCCAGTTTTGCTTTGCTTCAGTGCATGCTTCTGCTTTCCCTATTAAACTTTCTCAATCTTTAAAGTTTAAACTTTCACTTTAACTCTTCCTATTCTCTCCCCCATCCACCTAGGGGGAGTGAGTGGCTTAATTGTCAGGTACAGTTAAATCATGACAACTTCATATGAAGGAATCCAGGCAACTGAAAAGTCTCTCATTTGGTAAACATGAAATGTTTAGAGCATTCTAAGGTTGTTCAATGTCTCCTACACATCCAATTGGAAAGAGGATCCTCTGGCTTCCCAAAGACTTGAGTCAGCTAATTAGCATTGGCTTGAACTGACAGCAGTAATAGCTGTAGGAACTCTCAAGCAACTCTTTTCTATCCTAAGGCATGATTTCTGAAACACTAGGGTATGTTTTGTTACTTCAGGTTACCTTACACCCATCCACTAGTTTAGGAATTGGCCTCTCCAAAAGGTTTCATGATGACTTGTAACAGTCTCATCTGAAGAAGGCATTTTTTTACTGTTCTTTATTTTGAGATATATATTTATGTCCACTAAATCCAAAGACAGTCTCTCTGTTGTAAGCTGGATAGCTATAGAAATGTTCTTTGAAAAATTCCCATCAGAAAAAGGTCTGATGATCGTATGTAAATTGTCTGACACTTGCTAGTTGTTTCTAAGTACCCAAGATCAGCTTCATGTACAACAGTAGGAATGTGATTTCCTATAATTCCATTTAAAATAAAGTGGTTGGATACTATCTGTGAGAAGCTTTCAGATCTCATGCCTTATCTCAGTTAGGTACCACAGTTAGTCTTCTGAGGGCAAAATGCAAACGTGGTGCTTCATTGGGAACTTCAGTTTTTGTTGGGAAGGTCTGATTTAGCACTACACTGTGTCTGAAATGATTGCCTGTAATCATCAGATCTGTTAAACGGGAGCTGACAGACTGAACAGATAAATGGTTCTAAAAAATGTTGATGCTATTTTGTTATGTGCAGTAAAGAGAGGAAAACTGAAGAATAAGGAAAAAAATCAGTCAGCAAAATTGTAAGTGAGAGAGAAATCTGGCAAAGGTTATATCATGTTGTTAAGGAGAGGAATAAGATGAGAGGATATGGTCTATTCTGCAGGAAACAGAAAATAGGCTCCCCATCCAGAAATTTTGCCTACTGCTGGTTCTCTGCAGGTGAGCAACTTCTCTATTTAAGTGGGCCGCTGCAAGCAGTTTTTCATCCTTAACTCTTTAATGCATCCCATGCCCTGCTCTCTGTCTTCATTGCATTATGCTGGCTCCTTTGCTGCAGGATGCACCCCTCCCTAGCTGTCGGGTTCATTGTTTATTAAAACAAGAGCAGCTGTCATGTGAGGGCAGGGAACTGAGTCAGTAGCAGCCGAAGGGTACAGAGTAGCAGTGATCCAGACACCACTCACCAGTGCCCTCTTGCATTCTGTTGGTAAGGGGAAGGCAGCCACTCTGTTGCCTCATAATAGTTATTTTATTCACTACATTCCAGAGTTTATGGATCCATATCTATCTCACTAACTTCTAACATCCTATTGACACTGGCTTGTGATGATGTCCTCCCACCTACTGCCCAAGAAAGAGAAAGGTAGATAAGACTAAACACTGTGCAGAACAAGGCAGACTAAATTGTGTTTGTCTTCTGTTATAGGCATAAACCCTGGAAAACTGCAAGCTTTTCAAAGAGAATATCCAAAACCAATTCAATGCATTCCTGAGCCCTGCTTTCAGTTAATACAACTAATCCAGGAGTTGCAGGCCACTTTGTTACAGCTGTATTACCAGTGCAGATGCTGCTGCAGTAAAGTGTAAGAGTATCCCAGCCAGCTTCAGTGTGGGTATGTCAAGGACCAGTATCTGATTATACATGATAACCCAGAGCAGAGGGTAAACACAGAAAACTGTTTGCTTCCTTTTCCAGTACACAAACCGAGTGGCATTAGATTCCGCTATCAGTTGTCGAGATCAAACAAAAAAAACCCAAAAAGACAATTCATTAGAAAACATACAATAAAACTGTGTAACCTGTGCTGTGGGATTATGTGCGTGATAAACCTGCATGTAGGATTTAAATTTGAAAGCCTATATTTTGTGGTAGAGAAGCACACTGTGGACTTTTACATGCAGATAACTGCTTTGGCTCAGAGAGTCTCTAGTCTGTGAATTAATAGCAATCTGGTAAATATTTGGGGCATTGCTACTTGCCTGCCCTGTTTCTTCACTCTTTTTCAGGCATCCATATTTGACTGCTCTTGGAATCAGTGGAATAAGATAGTGTGCTGGATGGCATTTTATATATGTAGGATGAGGACAAGCTGGAAAAATCTGTCCTTTATGGGCAAGGAGGCAGAGATCAGAGGCACTCAAGCTGCACTGGGGCAGCAACTAGAATTTGTAGCAATATTCTGGTGTGTAGAAAATTTCTAGAGATAACAGTATGGGATGAAAAGAGAACTAGAGGCTTTACATTATGGCCATGGGTTGTTAGTCTGGGGAAAAAAAAAAAGCCCTGAACAAGGCCCTGAAGCTCCAGCTCCAAGTCTCCAGACAGATGGAAAAATGAGGCCTGAAGGCTACTGCAGTGATGTAGGAAATATCAATAAATGAAACAGCTGTCTGGAATTATACTAGCATTTTATATGACACTTAGGCTAAATTGCTCAGTTGGGACCTGAAAGCTGTCACCTGACTGGTGGGACTTTAACTAGTGAAATTGAAGAGGAGGACTGAGAATGATTTTTTGAAAAATACTTTATTTTTAGAAATCCCTGCAACTGAAGTTTCATGAATATTATATGCAGCACTACTCTCAAGAGCAGGCCGCAAGTGAAATGACCAATGGTTCACATGAGAGAGTCGTGCTTCACTAATGCACTCTATTCCTGATGAGGTTAGTTCTTTTGCTACTAAGATGGTCATTTTTAAGGTCAGGCTGCTCTGTGGGAAAGGCAGTGTGCAGACAGCATGTGTGCTGTACTAGAAAGGGGGGATGGGACGCTTTCTCCAAACACGCCTAAACAAGAACACTCCTTTAAAGGGGCAATGTCTGTTCTGCCTCTCCCTGTCTAGCCCTGCCTGGCTCTTTCCCTGCACACACTCCATGATTCACGAGCATATTTCAGACCCCTGGGGCCAATAGCTCCTGCCCCAGTGGCCCCAGAGCAGGACCAGCCTCCAGCCCCTCAGAGCCCTGCCCTGCCTGGCCATGGGCTCCACCGAGATGGCCAAGCTGTGGGCCTATAGCCCTGCCTGGCCACAGCACATCCCAATCCCCATGGAAATTCCTGGAGCCCTATGGCTGAGGCTGCCTTGGAGCTCCCTGGTGCCAGCAGGTCGAAGGAAGTGATCCTGCCCCCCTGCTCATCTCTGCTGAGGCCAAATTTGCAGTTCTGTGTCCAGTTCCAGGTTCTTCAGTGCAAGAGAGACATGTTGCTCCTGGAGCAGCTCCAGTGGAGAGCTACTAGATTGGTCAAGGGTCTGGAGAACCTCTCGTATGAGGAAAGGCTGAGGGAGCTGGGCCTGTTCAGCCTCTAGACAAGGCCACTGAGAGATGACCTCACTAACGAGTATAAATATCTAAAGGGACACTGTCAAGAGATGGAATTAGGTTCCTCTGGGTGATGCCAAGCAATAGGACAGGAGGCAACAGGCAGAAACTGATGCACTGGAAGTTCCACCTGAACACAAGGAAGACTTTACGGTGAGGGTGACTGACCACTGAAACAGAGTACCCAGAGAGGTTGTGGAGTATCCTTCAATGGAGATATTTCAGAACGGTCTGGATGCAATTCCATCCAATGTGCTCTAGGATGACCCTGCTTGAGCAGGGAAGTTGGATCGGAAAGCTCACTGTGGTCCGTTCTAACCCGAACCATTCTGTAATTCCTTGGTTCTGTGATTCTGTGAATGCAGACTTCACTTCATAAAGAATAAATCTCTGTAAGTGTAGTCACACCCCTTAGCATTTCTGTCTCTTGTTCTAAAACAAATAAACAGCTATTTGAACATCCTGGAGGAAGAACTTGAGAAGAAAACATATTCAAAGGGTTTTGGAATCTTCAAAACCAAAACCACTGAGATCATTCTTATTACCAGTGCACAAGCCTAATTGGAACATCACATTTTGCTCTGGGCAGTAAATTCACTATTGTTACAAAATGATTAGCACTCTCACCATCTGTTACAGGTGTAATGATGATTGACAGTTTTATTCATATCTAACATTTACATGATCTGTCTTTACATTCTCATCTTTTCCATTTGTCTAATTTGGTATTTTTTCTGAGCAATACCAATATATTAAATTGTAAATAATACATATTTGATTAAACATGATTAAACCTACTCCTTCATTTCTTGTTTTTTCTTCTTAGTTATTACCCTCAATCATGATGTAAAGAGTTTAAAAAAACTCTAAAATATGACACTAGAAAGGAAAATATTGCATTCATTTTTTAAGATTTGTTGTTGCAAAGCCATGTCATATAGACTGAGATCAAAGGTCTGTTTAGCTTGCTGTTTCCTATTCTGATGATGGGTCATAGATGGTGCTTAGAGGGAGATTGAGAATCAGGGCAGGCGCAGAACAATGCTCCTTTGAAACCTCCCAGTTTAAGGCATTTAACAGGGCAGACTTTCTCAGCCAGGGGCTGTTATTTGTCCACTGTATTTAAAAGCCTCTAGTGGACCTGTCTTCTGTGATTTTTGTCTAGTTCTTTTTTGAGCATGTTCAGTCTTTTGCCCTCAACAGCTTACTGTGTCAATGAGTTGGACAGTTTATTATGTAATGTGGTTTTGAACTTGAAATTTTGTCTGGAAATTTCATTGGATGCCCTCCACCTCCTGAATTATGATGAAATACTGAATTCTCTTGCCCTCATTTTCTATGACTGCCATCAAAATCACTGGCAAGCAAGGATTCTTCCAGGATTTGAATGAGAATTACAACGTAACTAAACAAGAAAAGCATTCAATTTTATTTGTTGAAACAAAACATTTGCAAAAATCACTGATCCCAAGAACCATGGTGAAACTATTTTCCGTCCTGTGATACAGTTCTAAAGTCATAATGAGGTGAGAACTCTAATGCCTCAAACACTTGACTGCTGGGAAAAGAATAGCAATGATGACTTTAATTTATTTACTAATATGTATCTCTAACATGAGTCCTGTGCAGATAAGCTGCTTTAAATGCATGAAAAGATGGAAATGAAGGGACTCAACCTTTTAGGATGAGTTTGGCTCCTTAAAGGTTTATGAAAATTCTTTTTTAATGTTATTTTTGGCTCATTAATTCTCCCTTGTTTAGATGCTGAGCTACAACTTGAAAATATTCAGTTTCTGAGGAACACAGTTATTTTTCTGCTTGGGGCTTCTTCAAAAGCAGACTTTGGAAGTGAAGTTCAAATTAAACTGTCAAAAATGAACTGACTGAATCACATTATCTTGCTTGTCTTTAATAGATGAGATTGCAGGTGTGGTAACTTAAGGGTCAAAATTTAAAACTCAGTCCTCATACAAAAAGCTTGATTAAAAAATAATTTTGATTTACTATGGAAGTTAGGAAACATATACAAAATCACTTTAATGAAATAGCAAAAGAACATACAGGAGAGGCTTGCCCACTTGTTTGATAGTCACTCATCATTGCTAAATGTGATATCAAAAGAGCCAGGGAAAAAAAATCATAACCAAATATTTCAATGCCTCTAAAGTACTATATCTGCCTATACCTGCAGAAATTCTGTCTGTGGCCTCCGAAAGCAAGCTTGCTAGTTTTGAGCAACCTGTCCTGATTAGCATCTATTAATTGATAGGTCACTCATCCATCAGGTTAGAAAAAACCATAAATTTAATTCATTTCTGGATGTAACTGTCTATTGTCCTTTATCAACATTACAGAGGCTAGCTTGTGCTTGAATGTTGATAATTTCAAAGTTTTGCTTTTTTTGTTTGTTTTGCTGTGTCTTGTCCCAGGTGGCCAAATCCCTTCATACATGTTGTGGAGAAACTGTAATCCTTTTAAGATTACTGTCAAACACATTGAGAAAAAGAAGCTGATAGACCAAAATATGAATGTGGGTGGAAAAGAAATGACAATCTTACACATAGGTTAAGTAGGCAATGTAGGCCATGCTTGGGCAACATTCTAATTTATTGACAGTAATCAGTGTTTCATTTTTGATAGAGATATTTTGATAACAACTTTTCAGTCTATGCCTTATGAGGGAAAACAAGCACTGTTAAATAATGTCACTGTGACTTGGATCAAATAATGACTTCCCATTCTGATTCCTAGGTAATGTCTTAGCACTTTTTGTATGACTTTAAGGACTGATTCAACCTGTTGCCTCATGGCAGGGGGCAAAAAACAGGTCTTGCTGGGCTTCTATGCAATATAGACCTTAACTTCTGCTCAAACTTTGGCATATTGATTTGCCCATTTCTTCCTCAGTTAATGACTTTTAGAGCCATTGATTCTGATTTAAAAGATTTTTTTTTTCCTGGGCTTTCAAATTAGTCATGACCCAGTAACAGAATTATGTGTGTTAGGGACATTAGTAACATGAATAGTTTGACAGTAAAACTGAATAAAAATAACATAAAAATAAAAGTTAATAGCCACTATCCACATATATTTTTAGCAAAAACAGGTTAGCTAACTTGCTTGCTCATAATTCCCCTTCTGTGCTAAAGAGGTGGCACAAGCTGTCACAATGCAACAATTTCTAACAAGAATTAGTATACTTCAGGACGTCTTAGTGCATAGATAAAAGCAATATAATTTAGTTATTTAAGCCTGAGTTAAGTCTGTTTTGAATTCTTCAAATGCATTTCTCAAAGCTGAGGCCTTTGTTTTTGTAAGGCAGACATAAAACCCTGGGTCCATTTCCTCTGAATATGTAAATATCTGAAACCCTGCTCTAGCATCAGGTCTGTCTGTGTCCTTTGGCATTTTTAGTTTTAAAAATGGAATAAAATACATGAAATAGTTAAATATTTATTCATCTATCTGTTTGTTAAGACATTATGTACATGTCCATCAAATGGACGATGGAGACAAGAGTGGGATTTCAGCACCCCTTTATGAACCTTGAACTACTGATGAAGGTCACTGGGTTAAATTTGTTTATTTTCTAAATTGGAGTAATCCATCATGTGGAAAAATTCACTGAGTTTCTAAATGAAAAGGAACCATGATCATACTTAATTTTTGTTGGCATTTTTTGTTTATCTTTTATTTTTGGTCACAATTTTACTCATTCTGTGCTTATTTAGCTAGCTACTGTTTCTTCTCTTTATAACTCCTACATGTGGTGCTTCATAGGTTGGGAGTCATGAAAATCTCACAGTCTTGTTCTTACTAAGAGAGTAGAAGAGAGAGAAACCTTACAGGAATGCAAAACTAACAGAGCAGAGCAAGAAGGCTAATAGGGAAAAGCAGCAGGCAGCAAATAGAGAAAGAAAATCCCCACTGGTGTAATGCAGTAATGTGTGCTGGTCTGTACTGATCTTGTGCCCCTAGAATTGACCATTGTGATGCATTATAGAGGAACAGTATTGCTGCATGTGATGGTGGTAGTCACAGCAAGATCAGAAGCATCTACATCCTTTGGTACAATGGCTGTGGAATCTTTTGCATCCTTTATCCTTTCCATAGAACTGTGATCCATGTTATAAAATGTCTACAGTTTTGCATGTGTTTTCGTCCTGTGTCCATAAAAATCCCAGCCATGAATCATCTGAAGACTGATGTTTTACTAATGTCTGAGTCTGCACCATATCACTGAAATAATGACTAAGAAATGTCTTTGATGGTCAGTGCCTATTCAGAGATTGAGTAGTTTTAAAATTTTTGAGAGACAATATTGGAGGTCATTTAATACCTTTGGATCCCATAACTCTAAGGTGCCCTGTTAATTTCCTTAATAATTTAAATGTCTCCCTGCTGTCTTCAATGTCTTCTGACATTATTAAAATAATTATTATTTTATACCGCAGAAAATCTCCTACTGTCAAACTAGAGAGAGAGGGTAAAATAAGGCTCTAAGATTTGCCGTTTTCTAGAGATGTCATTCTACTTCTGTGTGACTGTATCAATATACACTGGGGAGAGATGTGCTGTTTGTCATCAGTGTCAGAAATCATAAGGAATGCTCACTCAATAGTTTTTCAGGAAAGTAATTTACTGACATAGATCTTAAGTGAGAGGTCTGGGGCCTTGTCGGAGAACTTAGATTTTATTCAAAGCTAAATACCAGATCCTTGCCTGAGGGCTTCTTTGTAATGATGAATCTGTTTGTGATACCAAGCATGAGGAGAAGCTTGTAGATGGGAGGAGCAACTCTGTAGGATACCATCTCAGGCCAAAATAATTTCTCTTTTAGGATAGGCAGTTTTATGTACTGAATCTTAGAAACGTGGGCTTATGGATCTGGAACTGGTCCAGCCTATGCCAAAGTCTGAGTTTAATGAAATGTATACATTAACTTAATCAAAATTATGAGTAACCTTACAAGTAAGTAAATGTTTCTGATGGTTTTGTTGTAACACAGACCTTTTAACATAATTTCATTCCAACAAGAGGAGGAAAATGTGAAAATACTGTGTTAAGCAAAATAACTTCAGTAATACACCAAAAAAAGCCTAATTTTCAAGATAGTTTAAAAAGCTGTCTGCAACTATTATTTTGGTTTAAGGTATTTTTACTTATAGGAAGATAACAAAAAAAAAAAAAAAANTGGAGTTCCCATGATCCCATGAAATGCTACAATGGAAGCATGAAGAGGAACTTTCTTCAACCACTGCAGGGTGCAATCAAATTTATTATTTAGTAGGCAGGAACAAGCTGATGTTTAACAATCAGAAATAACTAAATGCATCTTCTAAGCTAGACTGAACTTTCACCCTATGCCAGAAATAAAGTCCAGAAATTCATTCCTGCTCTTCTGACTGTGCTCTGTTGAATACTTCTTCAGTATTCAGATGACTAAATGGGTGTCATAAACAAAACATATTTACACACAGGGAAAATAAAATGGTTGTTCTCTATTTTTTTTTCAATTAATCACCTCACTGTCCTGCAGAGTATCCCCTGAATAACTCATAAGATTAGAAAGAACAATGTATTTTTTGTAACAGCATAAATAAAAATTTGAGGTGGGGGATTGAGGTACGTTCTCAACTTCATTTTGGTAGAGTTTTATTTATCTCTTGCAAATAAAGCTAAGACCTGTCTTATTTTATTCATATTCATTTTCAAGATAAAGGACAGAAGATTTTTCCAATTATATCAGTAGGAAGTTATTGCAAGTTAGAGTTGAGGTACAGCAGTGAGAACATCAAATTTCTTTAAGTGAGCTGATTCTTTTTTTAAAGTTATGTTCTATATGTCATTATTTGGTAAAAAACTCATGGGAACAGTGATCAACCAGTCCGAGGCTTAGTGAGGAATTATGGCTCTGGGACAAAAATATTCAGGATTTTAGGCTGCATGGCTTAGTGGCCAGATTTGAAAAATACTTAGAGGCAGAAAGATGCAAGTAGCCTCTTTAATCCCTAATTGAAATAAACTGCAATAGACTCCCAGGAATATTTGAAAACTCACATAGGTGCTATTGCCTTGACTAGAACGACCTAAATGGTGGAGTTCTTTTTCAGAGTTACTCAGGCAGTTCACAGTCCCACCACTTGGCCCACTTTTTCCTAGATATGTAGCAAAATAGCTTAGGTTGAGCCACTTTGAAGAATAACGTGCTTTTTTGTAAAACTCATGGTCTGTGTTTGGTAGAGCTTGTGTTCAGAGTGGCTGGATTATCTTCAGAAATGTAGGACTTAGTTCAAGAGCAGATCATGTTTATGGATTTTCTCACCAGGATAGGCTTTAATAACTTGTTTCCTATGCAAAGAAAAGAGACCTGGAAAACAGGGAATACTATTTTATCAGCTTTAAATGCTCAGGTATAGCATTCTCATAGGCCTAATGAGTTTTTAGATGGAACCTTCAAGAAGCAAAGGTAATAAAAGCCTGTGTAGCGTGTGCATTAATGAAACTGCCAGACTGCAAGCTGATAATAACTTATCAATTATTAGTCTTAAGACATTATTTCACTTTATACAACAGGTTTGTGCATGGTCATTTTAAGCTGTGGGAGGAAGACTTGAATTAGTAATGGAATTGCTATAAACTCGATCAAATCTGAGACAGTTGGAACTGGTTAATTTAGTCAAATAATTAAAAGCAAAGTGTTGTTTCTGCCTCAGTTCCCTTGGGGAATTTTATTTCTATTTACAGAGTAAATAGTCTGACTACAGTAGGTATTGTCTCCAGGCAGAAACCAGGCTATAATGTGCAAACAGTGAGCTGCCAAATAGTTGATATCAGAGAACCAACTGCGCCAGGCACATAGGGCACATTTGTTAGAATGTACCTTTGGAACTGGATTCCTCATGGAGCACTTTGCACGTGGCTTGTTTAGACTGAAAGTGTGATTGCACAGCTACACAATGACTTGGCTGGTCATTTTAAGGACAGATGAGAGGGATGTAGGTTTTCTCCATTTTTGTCCAGAATAGTTGGATTAGAGAAACATCAAAAACCTTTCACTTGGAGCTACTATGACAGTCCTGCTTATTCTGAAATCTTTTCCACAGAAGAGATGTATATTGGTAGTCTGAAAGACAGATATTTGGTACTGGTATATGGGGGGAATGCAGCCCTCTAGTTTATAGAAAGGAAAGAAATGGATAAGAAATTCATACATCTTCCCTGCTTTTTTTTTTTTTTTTTTTTTTTTAATAATACCTTGAATCAGCCTAGTTCCTTTATTCATGTGAGAGGAAAAAACAGAATTTGGTAAATCTGTTGGTTTTCAGCATAGTGGAAGTCAGCAGAGCACAACCAACACAATGATGAGTTCAATCATTGTGTCACTTCAAATACCCTAGGACAGTGAAAATGCAAAAGGTCATACAGATATCCATGAAGGGACCCTGTTAGAAGAAAGACGACAGGGAGAGAAATAAAAGATCATTCCTCAAAAGTGACTGGAAGAGTTCTCAATATTTTCTTTGTTGAACTTCTTCAGAATACTGAAAAGCAAATATAAACCCTTTTTTTAAAGTCAGGTTTTGGGTAAATGTTTAAACAGTGAGTTTTATTTTCTTCACAGTAGGTCACCAATTCATTGTTTAAAGGGTACAATAACTAAATATTCAGCACAGAAGACAGTACATGGGAGGAAGACAGGCCTGTATACAATAAAGGCCTATGAGAAGCAGAGATGAAATTTCAAGATGCCTTAAATAATCCCTTTGCAACACATGTACAGGCAAATAATCAGAGGCTGCATGCAATTGTCAGAAATTCAATAAAACTATGAAGGTAGGAAAGAGGTGTATCGTAAATGAACAGTCTGGAAGCAGACCTGAGCCTGAAAGGGAAAATGAATTAAAGGCACCATAATTTCCTTTGCTATGGCACCATTTCAGGTTTAGTATTTTTCCTGTTTCAAAGGCATGGCTTGTTTTATAGCTGTTTCTGACAGTAGTGCATCAACAGAGAAGGTGTCCAAGCAGAGAATTTGGCACATAAAGTAACTTGATAGAGTAAATTAGTAGCATAAGACACATTGCAATCTGAATATGAAGTAATTTTAATCTTGATTTCCAGTCTTTAAACACAAGTACTTTTCTTGAAAAATGATGTGTGGCAAAAATATGCTTTCTGCAATAGTAATTACTATTAATTTTCCTCACACATTGATTTAACCATTATGTGAAGAATAAGGACTGTAACTTAAAAGTCAAAATAAACATTTATAGAACTTTGCATTAGGGTTTTATAAATTATGTCCAACATATCATTAATAGATCCAGCAGAATTTTAATCAAATGTCATTAATCAGTCCTAGAAATCCGTGAATAATTTATAATAGTGCATTGCTTATAACCAACTATAGTACCTATTATCAATGATTGTGACATACTCAGGAGTATTATTAAAAAATCTTAGTTATTCATAAACTACTTGTAAATGGGATAATAAGTGATATATGCCTAAAACTCTTTATTCCCAATGACACCATCTGCTTCATGATTAGCCAGTTATTGACTATTGTTAGTGTTCCTTTTGTGTAAAGGATTTTAGATCCTTCCAGTTCTGTGTAATTTGGTTTTAGCTGGCAGGTTGGCTATAAATATGTTGTGCATTTTTAACTATAATCAGATGTTTCTAGTCCTCAGATGAAATGTTTCTGTAAAATCAGTAGTTTATATCATCTCTTCTGCATTGTGGGGGTGTTATGAAACAATAGCTACTGTTTTAATTCCTGCAAAGTGTCTGGCAGAATTATGTCTAACACTGACACAGATTGTGTGCAACTCTGCAACAAGATATTTGTTTCAGTCATTCTCTGACAACAATGACATAATATCTTCAACCTAGAGCAGTCAGATCATTCACACTGGAAAAATTATGTACTTTTTCTTCTTTTGGCTTACTTCTACAGTTTTCATCTAGTAGGACTTACTAACCGTGACTTTCCTCTGCAGCTCTCGATATGACCACTACCATTTCTCCCAAGTTTCTCTGCTGACTTCCTCTTCTAGTTCCTCTCCCTGATGGGTAATTTCAGACCCCAGAAGCTGAAGAAAAGAAGCTGTGATGACCTTTACCTTCTATCCCTTTAAAAACCCAAACCAAAATGCCAAAACCCAGAAGGCCTTGACTTGAAGCAGTTGCAATGGTGGTATTTCAATGTGAACATGAGTGTGAGGACTAAGTTGATCCTGAAGTCCCTGTTGGGCAGGAGAAATGACATTTAATTGAAGAGGACTGTCTGCTGGTATATCAGTAAAGGAGCTAACAGATCAACAGTAACATCCTGAGGAAGGTGATTACTCTAGGGATCAAAGTTAAATCCTTGTCCCTGAATGGGGGATCTTGGTTTAGTCAGAGGAAAACATTATGGAGAAATTATATTGAAATAGTAGCTAGTCTAGTCATACTTGTCTAGCCTTAGATTTTACTAAAGCCTAATTTAAATAACTTTTCTTCCTAAGTTAATTGCAAAAAAATTGAGCCAATCCTCAGTCTTTTAGAAAAACACAGGGTTCTGATGTACACTCACCACTAGTGTCCCTTTCAGGCATTACTGCTTGGAACTTGCTGTGTTGCACCAGCACTGACCCTCTGTGCTGGTGATTACTGTTTTGAGCACTCAGCATAAAAAAATCTATATTTACACTTTCCATGCTCCAACTTCTAGTTGCTGTTTTAGGGCTACTCTCCTTTGCAGGTGGTCTAAGCAAAGGTCCAGGAGTGGAAGAAGCATAGGCACAATCACTTTCTGATGTTGCTTTTGCCTTGGGCAATATGATAGACAGCTGTGAATGGCAGTGCTTAACTGCCACCACTGAATGCATGGCTTGTTCTTGATCTGGTGCATGGCATAGCCTCACTGATCCAGTCATGCTTTAGAAGCTCCTCTTTTCTTAGATAAATCAGAGTCCATACGTAACTGTTCTTAATTCTAACACCTGACCTTCAAAATGAGGGTTGTGTATCCTGTTTTGAAGAATGATCACAAGGTAGAGCTTGGGGAGAGTTTTTATCTGCTTGAGTTTCCTGTGGGGAATGACTCTCAGATTTCAGCATTTTAGAGTGTGAGTATTTGTTATTTCAACTGAAGGCCTAGATCTCTTCAAAAGAATGTCGTATCCAGCACATGAACTCTGTGAATTCAAAGTCACAGGAAGGCAAAGCGTTCTTGAGGTCTACATATTTACCATATTTATATTTTTGGTTTTTTCTGTCTGAAAGGCAGCATGACAAGCTTGTGTTAAATTGAAGAGTAAGCAAATTCTATTTCCAGACCTGCTTTTAAAATAGTATGTGTTAAAACCATAGTTAATTTTCTCCAGAAAATAAGCAAATTCATGTCACAAGGGCTTGCAGTGAAGGCTCTGGAGTCCAGAGATGTTAGTAACAGTCACAAGAAATGATGTTACCATGACCTGCAGTTTCTAGGCTTGGCTTTGGGAGTCTTCCTGTGAGTGCACTCTCCACACACACCAGTAGGAAACTGTGTATCTGTCTTATTTCCTGTAGCACACTTTCTGGTATAGCGCACTTTCCTCAAAAACCCTTCAAAATATTTGCTGGGTCCTTGTCTTCTTTCTTACTTTCTCTTTCTCTGTCTGTCTCCTTCTCATTTTGCTTTTAAGAATGATGTGAAAATTGTCAGAGTAGCAACTAAAAGAACATTTTTTTGTCAAATTTGTAAGAGTTAGCTAAGGTGACAGATCCAGTATTCCTGCTTTAGGCATCATTTGAAGTTTGTTTACTACACACCTCAGCGAAATGTGTACCAAGAAATCAGTACGAAATGTGTTAAAATGAAAATGTAGCTTTGAGTCACTAAAAAAGAGCTTTGCTTATTGTTTTATCTGTCCATTTAAAATTCTAATTTCATGTGAATCATCAACTTGATGCCAGTCATGGGAGTATAGAAGAACATTTTTATTGATCTTTACTTTTTATCATATTTTATTTACAAACATTTGGATTTTTTACGCTAAATTTATTGCTCTTTCCGAATCCTTTAAAAGTAGTGTGCTGCTTCGACTGCAGGATTTCTGCTGAATTCAATGAGAGTTTTGCAACTGATGTAATGAAGAAGTCTTTCTATCTGTGTTGTATGAACAAACTTTTATTAGAAAGGTGAATATTTTCTTTTAATGAAAAACTTTTCCTAAAAGAGTTTTGAAATATAAAATTCACCAAGACTCAACTTTTGATATTCATCGATTCTCTATAAAAATATGTGGGGGTTTTTTTCAATCTTTGTAACTGTTCTTAAGTTTACAGCTTTGGGCTTTATACAGGTATGTAGAGATACATCACTGTGGAAGTGATTGGGAAAAAATATCTGGAAAAATGTAAAGATTCATTTGTATGGCAATATATTAAATGGTAACATTAGAAGACTTAATAGTAATAGTATCTCCAAAGATCCTAAAGTCTTATATTAGAAGTGCTGTTAACTGGCATATTTGACCTAACCTGTTTTACTTCTTAGGGTAAATGAGGCCAACTTACAACAGTTTAAATTCTAGCTGTCTTTTCTCTCATTGCGCATTCCTTTATACCCGTGATGCGGTGTAGAGAGGGTTTTCTTTAGTTTAGGGCTCCTGCTAAAACCAAGGCGATGCTCACTTTTCCCTCCTCCTCCAGCTGGAAGCACAAAAGGCAAATATCATGGTTTGAGATAAGAACAATTTACTGGAAACAGCAATGAGATAAAAAAGGGACAGTAACAGCACCAATATTAATAACGAAAGTATACAAATAAAGAGAATGATGCACATGCAAAAATGCTCGTGCTGGCTCCCACAATAATAAAAAAATACCAGACTCTCTCCCCACCACATTTTCTCATGTGGAAGGAAAGCCCTTCTCCCTGCAAGAGGGAGAGAGTCCCTTGGTATCAAATACCATTAGGGTCCTGGTCACACCATCTCCTGGATATTGCAAAAAAATTTAGCCCTGTCCTGGCCAAAACAAGAAGAACCCCAAAGCTCCCACAGTCTATCATAGTTAGATATTTATTATTAAGATTCTTCTCTTAGTTTCAGGAAAATGGCCAAAAAGTGGTAACAGTGGGTCCAAATTTTCCTTGAAAACTGAATGATAATTATATTGCAGCAAATTTAGAATAAATTCACAAATTACAAATATAAGAGCTGTTAGCATAAAATCAGGGGCAAGAAAAGAATGTCTGCTATTCCCAACAGTTTCTAGTTTTATTAGAAAATCAATGTGAAATATGTCTCTCCTGGTTTTCTGTTATAGGCAGGTTGAGCTGATTGTACTGTTCAAAAACCACAAGATACCTTAAAGTTTCTGACATAAGGCTGGGTGACTACTGTGATTCCTTTCATGGACTTAGCTGATAACCAAAATTAGCCATGAATGGCAAATAAATCTCATTATTTTATTTAGATGGGGGACACACTTTGCACTACTTAGTTCAAGATGACACAGAGGAGAGCAAAAGCAGATAGAGTGTGCCTTGTTCTGAGACACAGCTGCCCTGAACTGGAGTTTTGCTCAAGTTCTCGGGAGTTTAGCTACATCCATTAACTTTAAGACTTGCTGAAAGACCTATTAAACCATTTTGTGCTCTGCTGTATGACTTCAGGATTAATATCTAAAGTGACATTTCTTTGGTCTTAAGTCAGATAGTCCAGAAGGAATTCCATCTTTTAGACTTCACCAGGCAAACCTCAAGGCAGTACTGGAGGAAATCCTGAATTACTTTGCAAATAGGCCTGGAGATGGTTATATTTATTTGGTGTAAACTTTACGCATTTCTAGTTCAGAGAAGTCTGAATAAAGAATAATAAGAACGGATCACAGTTTAACCTTCCTATTGGCTTTAGCCTTAGGAGGTAATTAAACACACTTTAGTGGAGGCAACAAAAATGTAGTGTTTTTCACCCTGAAAGCTGACACAGCATTACTTTTATTTCCAGGCTTAGCATGAACATAAGCATTTGTGGTTTACTGACATGAAATAGGTCAAGGATTGAAGCATAATTAATTACGTGCCTTTTCTATAGTGAATCCACAAACTCTACGGCTGAATGAATTCTGTTAGATATACATACCTTTTTTTTTCCAGCTTTACTCTTAGCTTTTTGTCAACAGACAGTATTCAGAGTTCCTCAGATCTCTGAATTGATTATGCCCATCTACACCATTTTCATCTGCTCTGTCCAGTGAGATTTATTTTATTTATCCATTTTGTGTCAGATACATAATTTGTTTTAGCTTTCTATTGCTCAGAACTGAAAACAAGTTTTGAACTACATGTTATTGCACTTCCCCAGTAACAGTTATATCAGCTTAATAATGTCTTTATTATCATCAAATGTAGGTGTGTAATAATTTAAAGGTGAGAGTGATTTCCTTGGGCATTGTCCTAAAAAAGAGAACAGCACAGCAGCATAAATGCTCTCCCCTGCAGTATCAGACTTCAGTTTTCTCAATGTACTCACTGCATCACCTGAAGATTTCAGTGTGCTGGAGGTGTCTAGAAACTTCTTCTGTACCTTAACCCCTGCAAGAAGTTCGGCTGTGCTGAACCTGGAGCTGAGGGAGGGCAGTGCTTCCCTAAACGACAAAGCAGGAAGTCAGCTCTCACCTCCTGCTAGAAACACAGCCACCACTGTGATGTGTTGCTGCCACATGGCAGGGAAAAGTAGGGGTCAATTTATCCCTCTATTTCTCTCTCAATAGTGTCCCTTTTCTTCTACTGTTGCCTCTGCCTCAAGGGCAAGAGTCAGAGAGCTGGTGGAGAGCGCTGTTGCTCAGCCTAGTCCTTATGTAAGGAAGGGACAGTGGGGCACAAAGGCTTCCTGTTTCCTCTGCCCCCCACATAAAACTGTGTCTGTACCACACAGAACAAAAGCATCCAGCTGTTTGCAAGCTGCTCTGTGTGTAATGCCAGCATCTCCATGTCTGTTCCTGTATGTGCTCGTGCTTTGCAATTCCCCTCTCCTTGGGGCACTTCGCTGTGCACCCAGGAGTGCATTCATACTTGGGTTGCCCGTGTCTGGTGCTTAGTGTGGCATGTACAAAAGGCCCATTGCAGTGAATGCCTTCTGGGCCTTGGTGGTTTTTTGCAGAGTTAGATGAGTGTCATGGAATTATCCCCAATGTTCTGCCCCTTCTGTTCATGAGAAATGATAAAAAAATTTTCACAAAACAGAACTTTTTTTTTATTAATGTGAGTAATTTTTTGGAATGTTTCAACTGGCTCCACTACTGAGTTCTCATCTGTTGTAATTTCTCCTCCTGGGCAAGAAAAAACCAACGGCCAGCCTTTGGACTAGGAGCCAATGGATTAATTTGCAAGTTTTCCAAGTACTGAGCACTGCAAGACAAAGAGATTTTGTAATAGTGCTGGACATCATATAGATTTTATGAACAACCTCACTTGTTAGAATTATTGCTTCCAGAACATCTAGAGAATTAAAAGCTCTACTTTTCTCTGTCTAAACAGAAACCTCACTGCTGGAGAAATGATCTTATGAAACAGCTCCAAGCTCTTAGTTACTATTTTTACCACCAAATTTGCCTGCAGCTGCCAGTTTGAATTACTTCCATCTTTTCTCTGCTTAGAACAACCAAGGGAGTAGAGAAAAGAGAAAAAGAGGATCTTTAGAGATTATGATTCTTTAGGATGCAGTAAGAATTTGTGTACCTGAAAACTCAATAGGCGTAGACCCAGAATGGATAGAATAATTCATTCCAGCATTTGTCTGTGTTCCTCCCTTTTCCTCATGTAACCAATTGGCTTATTACCATTGCGGTATAAATCTGTAGACAGTCTAGGACAAAAATGGAAGTTAGTTTCCTTATGCATTGCTGATTTTTGTAGGGTTGAAGAGTTAGCTATTTGAAAAAAAATGATGTAGTTATTTAAGAATTCAAACCTAGGCTTGGATTTGCAAAACTAATAGCTGTGCTTTTAATGTTTCAATTTCAGTGATAATGAAAAAATATAGCACAAAATATAGCAAATGCTTGTAGTTTTGATTTATAGACTCTGATATGTGTTGACCTCACTCTGTCTACAAAGCAAAGGAGTGTGGAGCTGTCTCCTCCTATCACTTTTATTACAGTGATCAGTCTACTGTAATTTTTGTCTATTTCCTGAGATACTGACAGTCTAGTGTTCCTGGTTTTTACTTTTTTTGTGATCCAAAAAATTGTGTTAAAATAATCGTGGCAATTGAAAATTTGATGGTTATATTTAAAAATAGATGTATTTTTTCCTAGAGCATGCTGTCTTGTTTATTATTGCCATCACTGAAACAAAAAAAAAAGTGACGAAATGTCAGGATTTTTACAGAAAATCTCTCTTAAGCTTGGTCATGCAATGATTAAATTTGGTCTCTACATTTTCTCAACTGTGTCACAGAAAAAGAACTGTTATATGATTCTCTCCCATGATGCATTCACAGTAGGGATGTTCAATAACTGTGCTATTTTTTTCTCCAAATTCCAGTCATGTGACTGTGCTAAAAATAACTCTGCCTGTGACTTCTGGCTTTGTAGATTTGCTATATTTGCTGTAAATGGAAGAAGATGAGCAGGGGCTTGGAGTTGCTTAGTAGTGGTCTCTTACTGAAGCTGTGAGATGTCATATAAAGCAGCAGATATTAATTGACAGAATTAATTTGAATTAATACTGGTGTTCTTCACATCCTAATATTGTGTTCTATTTATGGACAGATAGGGAAAAGTAGATATCTTCAGAATACTTTGAGCTTCACTTCTAATTACTTCTATTTTAAAGATGTAAGTTCAGATGAAAGGTGGAATTAAGAGGCTAATCATCATGCATTTACCTTCTTTCTCTGGAGAACAGAGTAACGTTTGTGGCAAAAAAACTCAGGTTTTCCATCACCAAGGCAACAGATTAACCTATGCCAATAATGCAAACATGATTATGTATAAAGATTAATATTTTGTGGAGAGCATGGTGGGGATTCCAATGGTTTTATTAAATAAGGTACTAAAGAAAAGAGCCTGTTAATTAACCTTTAAAATTTACCAAAAGGAGGGCTATGTGGGTGAGTGCCTGGGAGCGTTAATGCAAAGGGCAGAAGACACAGCAGGCAATATCCATGATGATAGAACATCACCTGGCGGGAGATAGATTTACAAACCAGTACCCTACTGCTTTGAGATAGGGACCATTTTGTTTTCACAACTTCCTGCCGGACAGACTATCCACCGAGGCTTTGCATTTCCTCCCAGCTGCATTCTTGCCACTAATTTAATGAATGCCAAGGCCAGAAGAAGCATGTGTTAGGGTTGATCCAGAAGATAATCTGCTGTACAAAATGTTTATGGTCTACTTCAGCTGAAGTCAGTGGAAGACTACTGATTTAAGTTGAGCAGAATCTCTCTCCGCTTTTAGAGAGAATTTTTTTTCCTTCTAGCAATTAGCTTTTCATGGGATCCTGGCTTCCAATTAATAAAATACGGTGCTCAAATTCCATTTATGCTATAATTTAGGATATTTTCATGCAGTGTTGAAGAATCTTCTGGGTAAAATGTGTGTACTAAATCTCTTACACACAGCCAATGTAATATAAAGGAGTCTTACTGTGAATTGAAGTCATACCTGTGCATATTTACTTTATTTGCAACCTTTGTATTTTCGTAGTGATTTTCCTTCCTGGTGGATAACATTAATTTTCAAATGAAAATCCAGTTAACATTTTCCTTGAAAATACTTGTTTGTGCTGCCCAGTGTTTCATACACAATATCAATGAATTTTGAATATTGTGACAACAGAAGAAATGTGTGTGTGTATGTATGTACATAACATGCAACACACTTGATACTGTAATTTCTCTATTATCAACATATGCAAGAGCTTATCTTTCTTTTCTCTTGCCTTACCTTACACAGCAATTCTCAGAGAAAGTAGCTGAACCCTGTCAGGAAAGTGGCTTTAAGTCTTGATGATCATTTATTCTCATGGAAGCCCACCTGAACAAATCAACTTTTACTTCTACTACAACATTTTTTCAAGTCTGAGTTATCTAGGGAGATAGCTGAATGACTGCAAGGAGAGGAAACCTGAGAAAGAAGCCTGAGGTTTTAAGAAATTGTTTTAGCAAGACAGAAAAACTGAAGAGAGTAGGGGAGAAGAAAAAGTTAAATACTGGCTGGTGACTTAGGGAGGATGTTTTTTTTACTACTGGGAAGTAAAAGTAGAGGAGAGGAAGGATTCTGAATGCTGCACAGCACCCTGACCCAGCTGAGACAATGCCTTAGCGTGATTAAACGATATGTGAGAAAGCACTGAGAGGGACTTCTCCTAATGCCAGAAAAAATTCGCTTGTCAATTTGCTATTAAGTATCCCTGAAAAAGTGAACTGTAAATCAGGAGTGTGTGTGTTCAACTGGAGGTCTGGGGAAGACAGCTGTGCTTAAAAGACATTGACATGTCAACTGTGGATTTAGGGCCTTCCTAGATGTGTGGCAAAGAAACATTTTTTCTGCTATTTTTACAAATTAGAAACTGAATGAGAGGTAGTAATCGGGAAGCTAGTAAAAGGGAGTATTTAAAGCCTTCCCAAGAGGAAGACAGAGAGATTAGATGACAAAAATACAAAAATTACATCTCTCACCCTTTTATAAAATAATCCAAATTGTATTGGTTTTTTTCCCCTGCTCTTATGAGAAATGGATGTCAGAAGAATGGATGTCCAGAGTTAAAGACAGGTAAGAAAAAGTCAGTCCTCAATAAAACAAAACAAAACAAAAGTATTCTTACACTGTCCAGTATGTTGCTTTTACACCATTGAAGAAAGTTAACAGAAATAGACAAGGGGAAGAGAAGCTAATACCCATTTTGTAGCCTCTGGATACTGCCTTGCCCACAAAGGAATCACAACTCATTTTGATGGTAAAGATTTGTGTAAAATGTCATTACATGCATGGTGAGCTTGTCTGATCCCTAGAAAAGAAGATCAGTGTTTTGTTTAGTTTAGTTTATAATATTTTAACAAAATAGAATGTTTAAATTCCCAGTCTAATTCATGGCAGTGTAAACATTGAGCACCCTGGCCTAGGAAATGCTGGGACATATTTGGTAGTTATGTTTTGACTCTTCCTGCCTGTGATTTTAGGTTAAAATATAGGTTCTGTGGGCTTTCGTCCAAGTTATCCATTTTAGAACTCCATATGCCCTGGAATTTTTGGCTGAACCATATGCACCATGAACTAAAATTTTATATATTCTCACCACTCTGAAGTAGGATAGATCACAGAGTCGTGTTCTCTGAATTTGTCTGTTACGAAGAGCTCCTTTGCTCTGCCAAAGAAAAGCACAAAAAATATTCATAGAGCCTGAAGGGGACAGACTTTATGATCTTCAGCCCAACAGACATTTAAATAGACATGGTAGAAGGACACCAAGACTATCAACCACAAAAGCGACCCAAAAATCTGGAGTCCAAAAGTAGTAAAATCTGGGATTTTTATTTCAGTGAAAGTTAGACTGTTACATAGTAGGTATGTGTTTAAATATCTAGACGGATGTAGGCCTGACTGATCACTAAAAGGGGAATTGAGGCAAATCAGAATTAGAAGGGATTTTCCCCAAACAGATTTGAGTTCCACAAAAATTAATATTATCACAAAGCTAGCCCCACCCCAGGATAAAAACCCTTACGACTTGAAGAAAAATGGTAGGAGCTGGAGTTACTAAGAAGCAGGACACAAGCATATAGTCAAGTGAAATCAAGGCCTCAGGAAATATCACAAATTATATTCTTTTCTAACCAGTCAATGTTTCAGGTAGCAAATCTACAGCCAAAACCTTCCTTTTCTGTGTGCTCTGCACAATTTCCTAATTTCTCTGAATACTCAGATTTGAGTGGTCTTTGCAGCCTCAGGCTCAGGTCACTCATGTAACCCAACATTTCCTGCCAAATAATGAGGTTAAGCCAGAATGATTTATCAATCTAGAGAAGAAAATGATATCTTTTTGCACAAGTTGCTGGGCAAAATATTTTTTTTTTATTTCTGTATTTTTCCATCCAATTCCTTTGCTGTAAGAAATATTTTATTAAAGATACAGACAGATTCACTATGGTTAAATAAGTTCAGCATTTGTCATTTAATTTTTTGTCTCTTTGGCAGTTTGGCTATTAAAATAAAACCATGAATCTTAAAGGCAAGATCAAATAGATTTGAAACTATCATTACTGTTTCTTCATATGGCCCATTCATTTAATGACTACAGTCTACTTTAAGTCTGCGTTTGCTTTTAAAAATCAAGCCCTCACATTTAAATAATACGGTCACCTTTTTCCACATAGTGCCTATAATGTTATTTACTATCTGCTGTCTAAGCAAACACAATGCTAAGAAGCATTACAGCAATATTAGGATAAATAGACATCTGTCAGTAAGAGTCAAATTTGGTGATTCATTTTTTCTTCGGTGCATAGACACCTTTTTTATAGAAGGAGAAATTATTCCTCTGGCACTGTTTAAGACTTGTCTATGTATGTTGTGGGAGATGAGTGGACTGGTGGATTGCATTCTGTCCTTTTTTTTCATCCCAAAACTTTCCCTTTTTTCCTCCAAGCACTTGAAGACCTCAGAGCAAGATCAGATTTACATTACAGCTACAGAGTTCAAGTATATGAGTTGTCCTTTTTTGGCCTGTTGGTGTTATAACCAAAAGGGACAATAGACCCTGTATTTCCAAACAGGTAGGCATGAATATCTGAAGAGTGCTTGTAGCAGAAATATTTTTGTCTTCTGAACATCATCCTAGATGTTGTATTGCACACAGGTGGGTAAGGGATGAAGTTTGCTACAGGGATGTACCATCAGCAGATGTGATCTTTGAGTCAGAGAGGCAGGGAAGGTATTGTCACATTTCTCTCTCAAGTTTGCCCTAGTAATTTTGCAGTATTTCCTTTTTTAATAAGATCTATGAAAATAATGATGATTTTAAAAAAAATGTCCTAAGTTTAAGTAGATGGCAGAAACTCTTGGCTGAAACAGTAAAATATTTTTAATTTTTTAAAAAATATTTTTTAAAGTGTAGTGCATTTGAAATTTTTTTACACAGTTATGCAAGAATAGGGTGGAAAACTCAGGAGTGGAGGTGATAAAGGACATCTTCCTTCATTTGCAAGTCTATAGAAGACTTCCTCTTTTTTATTTCATCAATCTAGTGGTGCAGACAGCAATAAGGCTAAAATGAGGCTACTTCTGAGATAGATTGAATCTGTCAGTGTGCACTAAACTTTGGCAGGATTCCATAACAGCCTGAAAGTTGGTGAGCTGAGATGAAGAAGCACTTTCATTGCTATAAACTAGACATGTCAGCATGCTGACGCCAAACACCCAGGAAAAAAAGAAACAAACCCTGAGCTTTCAAGAGATACCACACCTGCTTCTAATAATAAATGACATGTTACTTCCTAGCTCTTCTCTTAAACTGAGCTATGTTTATCTTCTACCTGACTCCATGATAACTTTGAAGTTTGGATTAAAACTCTTTTCAAAAAGTAATTCCCAGTCACGGTCCAGACCTTGGTAGGCAGCAATTACAACGCTGCCAACGAAAGAAACTTGTTCAGCAAATTTCATCACCAATTTGCAATACTCACAGAACAGTTTTATCCAGCTGTGGGTACATCAGTGCTTCTGGTTGACTTTAAGTTCACAAATGTGAAGCAGGATAAAGGCACACAAAGCCACTATACTGGAATGATCTCTACTGTGAAGTGGGCAGTTTGTTTTGTTAAAAAGAGAATAGAATTGGATTTGGCATTTGATAGTTTGAAACAAAAGCCACTGTGTCTTGTCACCTTACAGTCCAGCTTTGAATAGTATATCTTGGCAAAATGCAACACAGTTTCTGTTTTGGCATCCAAAGGGAAATCTGTTCTTTCAAATGGAATATCCATCCTTAATTTAAAGTTGTTTAAACTAATGAGATTTGACTGTAAAGAGTCCGGATCAATAACAAATAAACACATTTTCTGCTGATCAGCAGGTATTCTAATTCATCAGCAGTTTCAATCATTTTATTGAGCTTTGTTCGGGTCTATTTTCGCAGGCACAACATTTTGTAGTGTAAAAAAGCTTGGCAAATATAACGTAACTACAGGAGATCGCTATTAACAGCAGGTATAATAAGGCTCAGTTTGAAAAATTCTTACAACCATTATAAAGTCATGAAAGCAGGAAAACAGAGCAGATAGTAGATTATTGAGCTAAATCACAAAGATGGCTTCCTTTTACTTTTTCTCTGTTTTCTTTTCAAAGATCTTTAGGAGGATTTTATAAGGTTTTCTAATTGAAGCCCAGTCAGCTCTGGGAGCTGAAACTAGGGCTTTGGGGTTTTTTAAAATTTTCATTATTTATTTATTTATTTCTACTTGTATTGACTTTATCAGAGGTGGTCCAAAACTAGAACTTACATACACCAGAGAAATAAATGATAAAAATTATATATATAAATGTTCATTTGAAGATCTTAATTATTTAAAATTACTGTTAATAATGGCTTGGTTGTCTCTCTATTTTTTTGTCATACAATGAATATTAGTGTGTTACCCGAGGTCCTACCTCTGGCTAGCTTTGTAACAATACAAAGTTAAAATAAACGTGATCCCTCTTGAAAATTTTCTTTTCTTTTTTTTGAGTTCTTCACAGTGAAATAATTTGGTGGTGTATCTGAATAAGTAGAGTGCAACAAAATTCAAACCAGGTGTAGGAGGCTGCATCCCCATTCACATCCTTATTGCTGCTCCTTTCCACATCTGATCTTAATTTGATCCTTTTGGTTTGTGAAACAGTGCAGTAAGTTTCATGAGAATCTCCAGATTTTCTTTTCCTTTCCACAACTAGAAACACAGAAAGACAGAAAAGAGGGGAAAAAAATAGGGTCATAACAAAAACTTTATGATCTCCAGCAAAATTTAATTCTAAAAGCGGGTTGAGGATTAGACAAAACTGAGGCTTTTCACATCATAAAAATTCATGTACCCCTTTTCCTTCTTATCTTTTTCTGTTTTAATATGAAATAGATGTAGAAGGATATAAAGACAAGGTAAAGGGAAATTTTCAAGAAATTTTTCAAATTTCAATCCTCTGTTCCACAAGGAACAGTGTTATAGTCCTCACTGCTCAGGTCAAAGTTGACCTCATGAGAGTTCAGTCAATGCTTCTGTTTAAGTTTGATACTTGTAGCTGCTCTTAGGAGAGGTTATTGAAGCAAACACATCTTCCCAGTTATGTCAAAGAAAGAAATATCCACAACAATTATAAGCACAGGTTTTGAGTCTTCTCATGTTTGATGTCATAACTCCATTTTGCAGGTAATAAATATAAAATAGTTGATGACTATGTTTTTGGCAAATTGGCTTTATAATACCTTATAGATGGCTACAGATCTGAAAAAACATTCAGAATAACTAGCTTGTACTTTTCATTTTTCTAAATGATATGTCAGCAAGCCAGTTTTCAGTTCTCTCTAATTCTGTTTTAATCAAATGATGTAAAGCACCTTTAAATCTGAATTCAGTAATGAAACAATGGTCACACAGGCATCTCATTTCTTTATCTATTGCTCTTAAGAGATCTCTGTGCTCTTCACTACTAGAAATTAGATTTCTCAACATCATCTGGAAAAAAATGACTCTCTGGCATAAATTAAAATGCCTCTGAATTTAATTTCCTTCAGATTTTGTTCAAACAAATTTTGGGCACATTACTTTCAAGTAGGCAGATCTCTAGGGTTTCATAATTGTTTTGTTTTTTTCTCTTTTTTTTCTGGTACCTGTGTGAATTTTATCTGGGGATTGAATTTCGTGGGGGTTCAGAGCAATAAACAAAATCTATGCAGAAACACTTCCTGTGACTCTGTGAGAGGCTGATGGAGTATTTACAGCATTGCCTTCATTGTAATTGTGTGAGAGTCTTCTTTGTAGTCCAGGTGGGATGTTAAACTTAATTATGCCATTGGCAGCACTTCAAACTATGTTTTAAGAGGTACATATATGTGAATATATTCCTGAGCCTGTATTTTCACTAAATCAATCATAGGTGACACAGACAAGAAGTTCTAATACAAGATAATTCTCTGCAAAGTCTCTCTTTGTGGAACTGCATGGGCGATCCAGCACTTGATTCTTGCAACCACTTGGGATAAGCCACCAGGTTTTGCCTGAGCTCAGTCTAAGGGTGGTATTTCCCATCACACTCATGTACGTGGGGAAAGTTTGAGTTTTCCTTTCAGTTACACTGAAATTGTTTGCACAGTTTCAGTTCTAAACATTAGCTGTCACAGGGAAATGAAAGCTTTAAAACAGCTCTGAAATATTGTTTGGGAAAGCTGTTGAAAAAGTCAGCTGAATTCTGTGTCTGCTAGTAATATTTGGGCATTTTTAAATGTTCCCTGGGATCCAAGGTAGTCCAACTGGCAGGGCTATGCTCCTGCAAGGAATAGAGGGAGCCTGTCTCTTTTCATGTTGTGATGCACACACACACACATGACATACACAGATCCAGAGCTTGACAAATTCCCATGTCCTGTAGTGTACATGTATTTTCCCTGGGTCAAGCTTTCCAGATGTTGAACCTGTCTCTCTGTTGTGCTGTATTTCCTGTTGCTGAATCTCACATATATCAAACCCTTTTGATTTGAAGTAATGACAAAACAGTTTTTCGATGTGTGGCTTGGGTTTTGGAAGATCCTCTAAGTGAAAAACCATTTCCTGACGTGTTTGTTGCAGCAGTAAGAACTTATTAATGTCATTATGCAAAGTGAAAAACTAGTAACTAGTACCACAACCCTGCGGGATCAACTCTTTATCATGTTTACTCTCTTCTCTCTAGAAAATATTTTGGTTTTCTTTCTGTTTTCAGTTCTTTTTTTTAGTCTAAACCTAAAGCTTTTGGTGACACATTGGTTTTCTGTTACCTGTCTGTTCACTTCTAGATAGGAAGTTACAGGGTAGGGAAATTCCTTTCTCTTCTTCAGTGTTTTGGCAGTCATTCAAAATTAATTGTTTTTCGACTATGAGAGGTACCACCTCCACTTGGATGAAATTGTTTTTTAGGTTGTCTTTGGTTGCTCTGCTGGAATTTCCTAGACAGTGTCAAGCTTCAACTTCAAAATGAACTCCTGAAGTTATTCTGATGATTGAAGTAGGTATTATATGCCATTCACAAAACAAAGGTGTGACTCTAAAGCAAAAGACAGAAATGGAAACCTGTTGCTTCAGGTCTTGAAAGATACAGTGATGGTAAACTGGAAAGATGACAGAAAGAATTTCCAACTATTATTTTCTACCTCTTACTTGTGGAAACGTACATATCTCCATATGTGAGAGAAACCTAACACTATTATCCTGAGTACAAACTTATGAACTGCATAGCAGACTTAAGATTTTTTATCTGTTTGGAGAAGGTTCAACACCACTTTGCTTTTAAATCATATTTCACCATAGCACTTGCACACACTTTGTTTTTCAAAAATCCTTTCTTAAGAAAGAAGGGAAAAAAACCAAACCTCTGGGTAGAAGGAGTTGAGCCGTACACTTAAAAGAATTGGCCATCTCGTTGACATGTTTAAATCAGGGTAATTCCATGAATTTGTAGCAGCTGGGCATCTAGTACAGAGATTTGGCTAATCTGGGACCCACGCTTTGATAGATAAGGAATTCTCATCAAAGCATTTGAATCTCACATTCATTTTTTTAATTAGGAGGCATCTGCAAAAACGGGCTGGAGAAAAATGGATGGTCTTGATCTCTTCACAATAATATCTATTTTCCTATATTGTAGCCACTTTATATGGACCTTCTAGATCTATTTCTTATTTGTGAGCTAGCACCTCCCTCTATTTGCAAAACAAAGTAATGAAATGTGTTTATTCTTCCTCTGGGGCTCTCAAAAAAAGGCACAGAGATAACTGTGTTTCAATGAGCTTACATTGCTGTAAATTCAGCTGAATCTGGTTCATGCTCTTCTCATTCTACTGGCCCTCAGTTTGAGAGCCCTGTTTAATTATTTACTTGACTCATTTCCTTCTTCCTGTAGTCATGGTTTCTCTGATCCATGGAAAGAGAAGAACAACTACAGAACCAATTTCTTCTGCTTTTTTTGAATTATGTGAATAGCTCTGAAATGGTGATGTGATTAATCAAGGCACTTAACTGTCAAATACTGGATTTATATGACAGTAAAGTGAGAGCTTTTGTATGTTACAATACACAAACACACAACCAGCCAAATTGCTTTGTGTGTGTAAGTTTGTAAGTCTTTGCGTGTATGTAGCAAAGGACAAAATCAAATATTAAAACAAAAAGATTCAGACACAATTCTATTCTACTTTTCCCAGATGGGCTTAATTCCCACCATGGGAGGAATGTTAAAAATTTTTCAAATTAAAATCACCTAATTGAAAGAGAGCAGCCACTGATCCACAGCAGTTTTACACAGATCCACACATAAGTACACTAGAAAACAAGGTCTTCTGGCTTCTAAGAAATACAAAAACATTTTGTAATTGCTTTCAATCATTTATCTATTTTGCCTTTCTGCACACAGAAAGGTAACAATATCTTAATATTACTATTTGCATATTTATTATATATATATTTATATATGCATATATATATTCACATACACATGTATATATGTGTGAATGTTCTACAACATGATAAAAATGTCTATTTTTCTGAGCAAAACAACTCCTATATCATACCTAAATATTGCATTCAGTGAAGTAGTATAATTCTTGTTTTATGTTTCTTTTGGCTTAAGGCTTACAGTTTGCAGAAATCCACATTTTATGACACTGAATCAAGAACTGGGGCAGCTGAACAGTAGTCACACATCTGTCCTGCCACCCCTATTAAAGCTGGAGCTCATGATATTCTGAACTCAGCTATGAAACCCTGATCCTCAAGAGCTTAAACGTGGGCTTGATTTGATGCATGGGAGCACTAGAAGAGCCAGTGGGATGGCTTACCATACGTGAAGGTAAACGGGTGTGTAAGTCTTGCCAGCAGTAGGTTCCTTGGAATGGATACCCTTGTCTCATTTAATGGAACAGGTGATAGAATGAAGTATAGTATGTCACTGTTCCACTCACTGTTCTAAACAAAATATTGTAATGTGTCTCTGGCTACTGAGAAATGCTTGGATAATACATCTGGAAGCTGGCCATGTTGCTTATAGGGGAAGGAAGGAGTGGATAGCCATGGGCAACTGGAAGAATTAGTGAGTGAATTTGAAGTGCTTGAGAAGTTCTGGGCAGCTGATGTTTTAATAATTTTTGAGAGATTTGCTATAGTATGTGACAGCCTCTATGACATTTTATCTTGGAGCAATGTCAGAGAAGGATGTCTTGAAAGGAAATTCAGCTGCAGTGATTAAACAAATCATTCAGTGAATATAAAGGCAGGTACCAGGAGATTTAGAACAGTACTGAAATATACAATGAAAAGGAACTTGTAAGAAGGCGAGGAATTTTCCTTGTAATCTATGAGTAAAAAAACATATGAAAAGCTGAATTAGACCTTTTCTGGCCTCCTGAAATAATTAAAGGTGTTAGAAATATACAGATTGGTACTTTATTGTCTGGGTGAAAATCCTCTCTAAGAAAAATTTGGCAAGCTCTCATGTGAAAAACATTAAAGAATGAAAGCTTTTTTATTTTTTCAATGAAGACATATTTTCTTCAACATCCATATTGCTGGTGGCACAAAGCTTTTGGTAAGAAAATTTGGAGTGAAGTATTTGGTTGAATCTTATCTTTGTCTTCACAGATTTTTTTCTTTTGTGCTCACTATTGCTACAGAAAGCTCCCTAGAAGCTTCTTTTCTGATTTGTTGTCTCTGGTGAAATTGCAGGAAGTTGTTTGTCCTCTAAGAACCTTCTTTCACTCGATAGAGTAAGCTTTTCATTCCCTTATGTTTCCTATAACAGAGTAGACAGAAGAATGGGCCTTTTTTTGTTCTCTTTCATCTTTTCCTGTGACTGCATTTCATTAACTCCTATACTGTTAATATTACACGTTTGTATCTAATTCATTGTTAAGTCTGTGCAATAAAACATGTCTTTAATTATTGTCTTCTACTTAGAATTATTTTCAAATTTAAGGAAATATTAAGTATGGTAATCAGCTCTTTACTAGATTTGAAATATTGCTGTCAAAAGCAAATTTTCTTAAATATAAAACTGTTCAGTAACACATCAGGATTAACATTTTACAAATTGTCACCAAGACATCAGTCATTGAATCAGCTTTTATTCATGTATTTTTTTTATGGATAGACTGACTATGTGTGGCCTTGGAAACTTCATTTGCTCTAATAGAATGATCTCAAATAGGATTTGAGCTTAGGCATGAATGAGAATTTAAACCATGGCGCAGCAGATCTGACTTGGTATAGTATGTATTAGGAGAGAGGAGATTTTTTTTACCTATCCAGAAAGAAGCAGAAGCAGCTGTTTAGCGAGCAGTTTCCATAAACTTCTTGGTGATGCCCAGGTCAAGTCAGATAATTGCCTGATTTCTGCAGATGCTGAAGGGTTATCCATAGCTTTCAGATGGTCCTTTTCTGTCAGTGTCCATTCAATCTTACCTCTTATTCCATCACATACCTTGCATGTTGTATGGGCAAATCATATATGCAGTTTTATCCCTTCAATAGGTTAAACACGATGGGTACTATTCACAGGACAGTTTTCATTTTTTGCCTGGGAAGTTAAATGTGTAAAGCAGAAGACTTGATAAAAATAGGGAAAAGACAAATGGGCAGTCTAAACCGCAGTGCAAAGAAAAGCATAATAGACTTTGTCATTTTGTTAGGTGGTGCTGGTTAATTCTTGAATCCATCCCAGTGGCAGCCAGCAAGGTATGGCAGCCTATCTAGGCAGATATCTATGCTGTGCTCATAGGTTGAAATCCTGGTCTGATAGACCTCTTTTTCAGTGTGAGTAGGACTTCATCCACGTCAAATTATGTGCATTCTACTTTTCCGGTGTGAATGGGAAGGTCCTGTATGTTCATGAGAAGCAGAGATCGCCCTGCAAGGAATATGTTAAGCAGCATGGATTCTCAGAGCTTAACCTGGTTAGGGTTTTCATCATTGCAGTGTAGATTTTGGTATGATCCATTTGAAGCCAGCTGAGCTTCATAGAATAATGTATATCTGGTGAAGATATGATCCTTAAACTTTCATTGTAATAGCCAGAATACAATGTTCTTTTCAATTAAATGCAAATATCTAGTAAACATGGAAACAATGTTGGTTAGAATCCTGATTCTGAAAGAGGGTATTTTTCTAATTGTGTGGCATTATCAAGGATCTTCTGTTGATATTTCTAGGTATCTAATCAATCTATCCTGCTGTTCTTATGTTTTTCGATAGGTAATTTTGGGAGTAGAGGACAGGGTTGATAGCTTTATAGAACAATTTTCAATTGCCTCAAGAAGAAGTAAAAGTTTTTACATGGAAAACTTTTATGAACTTTGATTTATTTCCAGACCTTATTCTGGATTTTTTCTGAGATATTTCAATAATGTCATAGCTAATTTCTAGACAAGTTTCAAGTGTGTGGAAAAAAATAACAATAAAAACTCCCTTTCTCATTCCTCTCCCAGATGTACCACTTTAATACTCGAGTATTTACAGGAGATAGTCCCAGAACACGAAAAAAAAAATACAGCCTTCACCTTATTTTATTCAGAATTTTTTTCATGGTTCAAATACTTTTTGTTTTCATGGGGAGGACAATAAATTGTCTGTAAAATAATCCCCACATA
>VXBC01012973.1:1291119-1323303 GCA_013399945.1 Ploceus nigricollis
AAATAATCCCCACATATATGTGTATATATATATATATATACACACTAGTGAAGTAGCTTTAAGTTAGGAATTAAAAGAGCTTTTAAAAAAAGTTTTGAATGTTTTTAGACCATTCTTTTAGACCAAAATAGATTTTTTAAAATTTCATTTAAAAAAAAAGATCTACAGGTTGCAGGATGTATCTCACATATTATAAGATTCTTGAAATGTCATTTATCAAAGCATGTGATAGCAATATGTTATAAGAAATTAAATGTCTAAACTAGGAATGTTAAGTCAATAGTGAAATTGAAATTATTATAAAAATTTGTTCATGGACAATGGAAATAAAGTTCAAATAAACTTATTTATAATCAAAATATAAAATACTGGACATAAGTTTATCTTGTCTAATCTCTTATTTGCAAAATTAAACACAGACTTTGTGCAGTCATATAAATCTGTATCTTTTCTTCAGTTTTACTTTATGCATTTTTTGCTGTTTAGTCCTTCTGAGTTTATCAGAGCCCTACAGCTCAGTTGCTTTTCCTTCCTTCCTTTCTTCAGATGAGTGTTGGCTTGCATAAATCACTACATTTTCTCCCTCTGGGGCTTATTTGAATATTGCCATTGTCCTTTTTGTAGAAAAGTCACAGATAATGCTGTCTTGATGATCTGGCTTCTTGTTAAGGAACTCAGCAATGTTTAGTCTCTTAGCACTGCCCCTGGGTGATTTATTTGCCAAAAAATGTGGAAGATACATCAATTTCCTTAAGAAGAGACGTTCACAAGGACAGATCCTTCCTTGAAAAACTCAGAGAGGTGCCACTAGACGAAAGCTCACATGGTGCAGAAAAGAGTCACATAGCAAGTTTTTTCTCTCTCCATTAAATATGTCTTAAGGACATTTCATACATTAGGTCTCTGCTTTTGCTGAAAATTTCATCCTGATTTCTTAGACATCAGCAGCTTATGATTTATAACATCAACACCTGTTGCTGTAACAACACCTCCCACAGTTTCAGCAGAGATAATGTTACACTAGAAGCAACAGGAATGTAACAGAAACACCTTTAATCTCCAATGGAAAAATATTCTGTCACCAGGTTAAGGATCTGACTGCTGCTCCATTTCAACAGAATTTAATGTGTGTTTTATTTTAGTGGAATTATTTATATTTTAGACTGGATCTGCCTAAAGATGTACACATAATTAAAATTGTGTGATATCTGGCCACAGAAATCTTTTCAAGCTTGACCTTGACAATTAGGAAACTAAATTCTGAGGCTCTTAACTTAGAAGAAAAAAATAATTTTTTAATGAGAATTTCCCTGAATAACTTCGCTCTCAAATTTTTCATCTTTGGCTTCATTAGGAATGTCAGTTAGATAATCAGTATAATCTCTTTTTTTTTTTTTTAAGTAGGAAAGCTCTGTTACTCAGAAACAGGCAACGTCAAGATTTTGATGGCACTACCTCCTTCCATCTAAGCAGAAGTGGGTGGTGATCCATTATGCAGAAATGAAAAACCTTATTTCTTAGAGAGTCAATAGATGTTGGGTCATTTTTGAATGAATTTTAATTTCATTAAAATACGTATTGGTTTTCATTAAAAGAGTTACACAGATTACAATATATGTCATAGAACACTGGTTGTAAAATCTTTATTTAATATTTCAGCACAACATCTGTAGAAAGGAATGGTAGGTGTGGAGGTCATCCTTTTGTGAGAAAATAGGAGACATTTGACCATTGAACTTATCATCCTACCTTGCAGTCTTCTTTTAGAACATATAAATGTTAAAAAAGCAATGAGAGGCCAATACAGAACTGCATTTCTTTCTTGTTGGGAAGTATCAGTAAAAAGTAAAAAAAATCATTAAATATTGCATTAAACGAGTAATGTATTAGGCAGATTTCAATGCTGAAGCTTGTTGGACTAAAAGAACATTTTGAATTTCATTGTAAGTATTGAGGCATTTGCAAATATGTTTAATCAATTCCAAGAGCTATAAGAACGTTGCTACGTTTTTCAACTTAATTAGTACATTTTTTTTTCTATTGGATCTCTTGGTTAAGTTGTATGTATTGGAAAAATAAAAGATTTTTTTCATGTGTGTTTGTTCCAAAACCAAACTACAGTCTTAGTTTTGAGGAAATTGCTTTTTGACAACTATGGTAAAGTGGAACATGTAAAATTATTATTTGTGACACATGCCTGTTCAGAGACTTCTTGGAAAGACAGGTTGGTCCATTTAAGAATATTTGCAGAGTTTATTCTTTGCAGTTTTGTGCCCTGAAGACATCCAAGAATGTCTTGGAGAGAATAGCAGCCATACGACTGCTGACTTCATTTGAATAAGTAAGTCCTCTTTCACTTCTCTGGAATGGTGCTCTGTGATAAACTTCAGGTGAGAGGAGGTCCTACTGTTCCCAAGGCATTATAAACACTTAGAAAGCTCAAAGAGTGTTGGAAGGTTTGTCTGCATTTCCCTGCCATGCCATTAGTCAAAGTGAGACATTCTTGACCTGCAGAGGGTCCCTCCCTTAGCTCAGAAAGGCCTCTAAGGAACTTGCCTATTATGTGACCAGATGAATCCAAAGAGCATTGTCAGAATAGTTTATGTCAGGAGCCCAGTCCTGAGAGAAAGGGTAAGAAATTGCTGGGAGAAAGCTGTGGGTGGATCTGTTCAGTGAAGCTGTGGTTCTGCACTGAAAATGCCACAGAGGCACTGGTATGAACAGAAATCTAGTGTGTAACTCTTTTTCTCTTACAATCTGTTGGTGTAAACAAAATACCTATCTGTAAATATTTTTATGCTTACACAATCAAGAGCTGGAATGCCAAAAAGTGCATATATAAATTGGTGGCCAAAGATATGTTTCAATCCACTCATAATCTCAAAACCTCACTGACAGAAATGAAAGAAACTGTTAATACAAATTATTATATTTGCCATGGATAGGTGATTTCCAAAGCATCTGCTCATCTCTATAAGGGTTAAAGAATATTGTCTCAATAAAAATCTATGACTAATTTACTGCTTTAACAGGCAACAAGCTAAAGACTACGAGGAGTAGGAGTGCTCAAAAGTAATCAGGCTAGCACATTGTGTGTCATCTTTACTGATATAGAGAAAGTAGACAGTGACACTTTCAGTGTTTTTGTTAAAATTTCTGGCCCTGTGGGAGATGCTGTGGTTTGTAAATAATTTATTGTCTAATAGGTGCTACTGTATTTTATTTTTCTGCCATCTTTATGGGATTGAAATGGCAGGTTTGTGCAGGAACACTCAAGTTCTAGCTCTTGATTCCCCTCAATGCCTGCCCTTACATATAATCTAATATTATAATCTAATCTGCCTTGCCGCTGAGCAAAAAACCTGGTCATTCATGGCATGTCCAGAACATCCTGAAAGTTTGATCTGCTTGTATTGTCCCTGTAAATATTTTACAAGTTTGCAATGAGCCTATCAGGGAAATATAAGAAGTGAGAAAGGTTCTGTTTTGGACACAGCATCAAAAAAAAAGAGCTCTCAAACAAGATGTTAATTTCTTTGAGACATTCTGAAAAAATTCTTCTTTTCTGGAGGGGAAATAGCTTGTTTAAGTGCAGATCCTACAAGTCAGTGATTTTCAGGTGTTTTTATGTTTGATCTTTACATAGAGTCATTAGTGGATCATGGAAGAGGTATCAAGCAGACCTCTTATAAAACAGCAAACTATGAGCCCAAACTATTTTTCCTTTTACAGGTACTTGGAGTTTTTTCTCTGGCTGAATGCACCTCCTGAAAGTTTAAAAAACCACTGTTGCTGGGAGAAAAGATAGCATCAGGGCATTAGCCTATTTTGGGCCTTATCTGCACTGCAATCTTGATGAATCTACTTTTTTCTCCATTCTGATCAATATTATTGAATGATAGTTTACAGGTAGTTTATATGAGTAATTTAAGTATAATTCATAATTTAGCTGAAGTGATTCTCAGTCTTGCCACATATGCCTTTTAAAACGTCTGTTCAGTTGCTGGTGATTGGCAAAACATAAATGTCCAAACGAGGATTTACCCTGGCCTGTTTACTGATCCAATGGGCAACCACTAATCCAGTGCTGGTTTATGCTTGTGGAGAGAAGGATGGTTTGCATATGTGAAAGAGTCATAGAATAAAATGCAGTGATAGAACAGGGACCAGAACCGTGAGATTTTGTACCAAATCTAAACTGTTTGCAATGAGATCATGTAATTTCAGAAAGATATGTCATGATGTTGGCAGCATCTGAGAGACACCATTTGTTACACTGCTAATGGAAAAAGGAAAAAATGTTCCCTTGTGATAGAGACCATATTCTGTGATTCTCTCAGAATTCCATGAGATTCTTACCATAATCAGAATAACGAGTGCAACAGCTCTCTTTTTAAGTATCATTTAATTTAAACTGTGGTCACTCAATGTCTTCTCTATGATCTTTTCTGCCTCTAAATATCTAGACTGTGTCTAAAGATTTTATAGTGAAATTCTTTCCTCAGAAACACCTTGCTTTCTAGTGTAACTGTGCTGAATACAAGGCAATCATTCTGGCTTTATCCCACCACAGCCAAAATGAGAATGCAGTTTATAGCGTCAGGCAATATTATGAAAGCGTGTGAAAGTTGTTTCTTTCTTCTGAAAGATCCATTTTTTCTTTCAAAAGCAAGGCAGTCAATGCAATGATATTGCTGCAAAAACCCCTTGAGTTTTAAAATGGCAGTTCACTGGACTGTGGCAGCTTCACTGAAATTCATACATGACATGAAACTGTGCTCCTTATATAGAGGTTTCCAAAGGCTAATATAGCATTCTCTTTTAGCAGTGAGTAGTAATGTCTATATTTTGTGAATAAAATAACAAAACACATTTTAAAATGTTCAAAGCCAAAATTTTCTTGGAAATTGTTGTTTAGAACTTACACTCAAGCTCACACATGTGTGATGTGCTTGTTAAAATCAGAGTAGTTATATGTATAAGCTAGTTGTGCCCAATCATTCTTACACTCACTCTCCACCAAGTGGAGGTTTTTTTGTCATATTAAAAATAAGGTTCATCTCTTGACTCATATTGTTGGTTTAAAAGTTTTGAAAAATTAGCGGTGTCTTCAGCAAGTCAAATCAAGATCATCTTGGGTAAAAATATTATCTTAATGTCATACTAGTTACACTATTGCAATGCTGCAGGACATTTAAAAGGGGCTGAGTGTTATGGGACACATTCTCTTTTTTTCCCTTTTTTTCTTTTTAGTTTTGGAGAAAAGGGAAAAGCAAAGAAAAGCTCAAATAGAAAAAGTAATCTTGGAGCTGTGCTTTCTTCACTGCTTTCACACTGCTTGGAGTGTGATTTCTTCACTGTAACTTGCCCTGCAACAACAGTGCTTTCAACAAAATCAAGGAAGTGTCACTAGTTTAGACATTTTTAACATGGACCTATACAGTTCTCTAGCAATTATTCTTGTATTTCCTCCTCTGTGTGGCTGCCTCATATAAATTGCAGCTGTTACTTCAGCTTCCAGGCAGTTTGTACTCATTGCACTCTGAAGAAAAGACTATTCCTTACCTGGATTAATCTAAGCGACCCTTGTTTATAGCTGTAGGCTTCTATCAGAAGTTTCTTGAACTTAGGTAAGACTGTATGAAGTACAATAACAAATACCTGAGGAGCTTTAGAAATATTTCAGGAGGTATTTTCTTCAAATGAGTTACTTTAATTTTAGAAGAATTTTAAGTAGCTTTAGAGGATTCCTGTGGTCCTTTGTGTGGCACTGCATGTAAAGCTCTTTTCTGCTCATGGTCTCTGTGATTTCATCTGGAAGGAGTTAAATGAGTAAGTGTTCAGATTCAGTTTGAAGAATGCTATTTACATTTGTTGTGTCCAGGTGGGCACAGGTCGCTCTTCCTGCCAGCCAAACACCAAACAAATTCAGTAAAACATTAGGCAAATTGCATTTACATAGTCCTGTACTAAGTACGAGCAAGTTAGGTTATTCAGAAGAAGTTGACAGGCTGAAAGCTGTGTTTTCAGTAAGAACTTCTTGTTATATACCCTTTAAAAATTCTGTGTATTTCAGTCTCAGCTGGTTGACTGCGATCCCTCTGCAGCTGAGATAAAAAGGCACTTCTGAAACAAGATTCAGTCTACCTGTTTTCTTATGGTGAGAGTTGCCCTCCATGTTCCAGTGATGAGGGAGATCTTAGGAGTTTGGGTCGGAGCTTCAATGAGGCCTCTACTAATTAGGCTGTTAACAGTCTATGAAATGAACTCTTCCATTAAACATCTCCATCCAATATAGTGAACTTTGTTTTGGTAGGGAACGCTGATCAGCTTGAGACAAGTTGGTGCAAATATTTACTTTGCATGAGCAGTAAACATAGATGTGAACTGGGAAAAAATCTGTGTTACCAAGGCAGAGGTACTGACAAGAGTAGTGTGCCTCTCTGACATTTGCATGTTTCAGAAATTGACCTATAGAAGAATATAAAAGAATTTCAGGTACTTTCTTGTCCCAGTTAACAAAAAAAAGGAAAAAGAAAATCAAGTCTGGCTTCTATTAAAGTAACTAAGCAAATACAAGAGAGCTACAGTATAGAGGGAGAGAAGTATTATCTCGTAATAAAGGTAAGTGTAATGGCTTAAAAGAACTAATTTGCATTCCTCTTCATTTAAAAAAGTGGAAATAAGCGTGTGAGCAGAACTGCTTGTGGGATAGATAAGCATCTGCTGATTTTACTTCTTCATCTGTGTTACAGTTTTAGGCATTAAACGCCACTGTTTTAAGGAACTTTAGGGCTTTTGGACAGTTCTCCATATAACTGGAAACTTCTACTAAAATGTTAAAGGTTCATTCTATTTCTGCAGCAACAGGAAATAACCCTAACTATTATGAACTTTGAAATCTATGAATTATGATCTTTAGAAATATCTTTCATTTTAGAGGCTAATAACTGGATGGGGATTACATTTTTATTTTGTCAAAGTCTGTAACAATGGGAACATTGCCTGAAATATATAAAAATTATATCATAGAACTTATTCTACAAGGAAGTATGAAAGCAGCATGGTGTAACTTCCAGCAAAAAGACCTCTTTTTCTCCTGCAAACCTGAGAGAAGATTTACTCTAAGAAAAAAACCGAAACCAAACAAACTAAGCAACTCCAAAAGCCTAAACAAAAAAGACTCCTCTTCCTCTCCCACTTATTAAATTATGCTCTTAGAAACATCAGTCCAAAACATAAATCCTATGGTTAGCACTCCTGGGGCCGAGCAGTAGGGATGCATTGACTGGAGGAAAGCTGTAATAATATTTCTTGCACACCAGTATTTCTAAGCTGTAATGCAAGCTAATTTAGCTCAGGCACTCTCATCATCTCTGTGTAGGCACCTTCCCAGAGTGCAGTGGAGAGATTGTACAGGCAGCCCCTCAGGTCCTGAGAAGTTCTGCTGAACCAGTGTTGCTTTACACTTTGTGGTTAGCTTGTAGTTTGGCCCCGTGCAGTAAAGACTTGACCCCAATGTGCTGTCTCTGCCTGCTCAGGAGCACACAGAGTCACTGCATGGTCATATTCTGGTAACTGCCAACCAGTCTCCACCTTTCAGTCAGGACTAGAAGGGGCTCATTCACAGCCTCCTATCTTACACTTAGCATCTGTCACTCCATTCACCCCAAATTCAACAAGTCTTACCTGTTCACTACAGGATGCCTCAGCAGGCAAGGAAATATGAAGTAAGCCTTCCTTTCTTTTTCTTTTTTTAACTATCAGATTTTTACATTTGCCATCCTGCTACCTGAAGTCACAGCATTTTGGACTGTGCTCTTTCCCTGGGCAGTAGTTTTGCTCCTGTACACTTTGTTTCTCTTCTCTTGCTGCTTCTTTCTCAGATGGACAGAAAACACTTCTAGTAGTGGCTTATAGTGGTGAATAAATAAAGCAGATGTGAACACTTTCTGAAAATGTTGTACAGTTTTCTGATTTGCATTGGAAAAGTTTGTATGGGGAAGATTTTTATGTATGTCTCATAATCCATGTGTGAGAAAAAAGACAAGTAAAACACTTTTGGGCTCAGTCTGACCTCAAAAAGTGCTGGAGTCTCACATCGTTCCTTTTTTTTTATTTGGCTTGATATAATTTCCTCTTCTTCTGTTTTTCAGATTCATGTAAACTAAGAAAATATATGTAAAATAATGGACTTACATATTATATTTAAAGAAATGCAAATCTAGGTCTTTGCCTAAAAGCTTTTGGCAGGTACATGAGGTTCATGCAAGCTGAAGCTGTCAGTGTAAAGCCTTCCTGCCAAGGCTAGAGATTTGTTGCCAAAAACTGTTCAGTGAACAATGCTGCTCTGGATAGAAAGGAAAAACCTCTTTAACACTTGGTTCCTATGGCCATTTGTCTGTTTCATGTCTGTAAGTTGCTTTTGAGATACCGAGGCCCCTGACTGGGTGCTGAAATCCCATTGGTACTCAAAGATGCTTTAGTCTCACCAGTTTCAAAAGAAGGTAGATAGAAGTGCCTGTGAAGAGAGTGCCTCTGCTGGCAGGCACAGATGGAAATGAACAAGCTCTGCGTGCCCTTCTCTTGCCAAATCAGTTTGAAAAGCGTGTTGGGCCTTGCTGAGGGGTACTTTATCACTGCACCAAGAGCTATGCAGCTGCATTAGCTCTCACCCAGGTGTCATGCAGCCTGGCAAGCATGCAGGTCTCAGTACGGTCCTGCAGATGTACCTTAATATCTAGGCCTTAATATAGGTATAAAGATCCCTTTGTCCCCATTTGCTTTTTCCCTGCATAAAATGGTATTGTAATCCAGTGAAATTCTTGGTTTTGTCTTTCAAACCTCATGAGGTAAGAGGAACTTACCTTGAGCAGAACCTCTCAGTATCACAGACAGAAAGACACAAGGGATTTTAATGATTTATTTTTCCAACTCCATAAATTCAGGATGCTCTTGGGGCTTGGAATTCACATCCTTCCCAATTATAGGTTTCCTAAAGTTCTAGTTACCTAGAGTAATACACATAGGATAACATTATTTGCTTTATAAAGTTAATATTTTGTTATTGCTTCTGTTGTTGCTTTTGTTGCTGCTTCTGCAACACATGCATTCAGCATTTAGTACGTGATTAGAAATAATTTATAGATTTTTCCTACTTCTCACTTGTTGACACTTTCAAGCATCCTGTCTGCTTCAATTGTTATTGTTATTGTTAACAGTGTGTTTTAGCTACGGTTTTATCTGTATTTCAATGCTTTCCAGTTTATTAACAGTCATCTTTTATATCTTCTCAAACACAGGATGTGGTTTTTGGCTGTGGCACTAAGAAACTTTCTGCAGCTTTAGAGAAACAGTTAAATTTAGAGGACAGGAGATATTTTTCTTTAGATAACAAATAATAAATAGGTAGACAAAGTCTGGTATCTTATATGTTTGGTATCTTATGTGTTTCCTACTATCAAACATTTATAAAAGTTATTATCTGCTGAAGGGTCTTATTCAATTTGCAGAGTGTCTAAATTCCACCAAAGATCACAAGCTTAATGAATGCTTGCTCCTGGCAAGCCCTAAGTATCTTCCTAACTGCCTTATTTAAACTTTTTATATCACCTTGTTAGGTGTGTCTTTTTCTCTCTGACTAGAAACAGCAGCATGGATGAAATTCAAGCCAACTAAATATGCTTTCCATGACAGAAGCATGGATATTTGCAGTCTCAGATTTTGAAAAAACGTAATTTACATGAAACATAAATGCAACATATTTCATGAAAAAAATGCTAAACATTGGTTAACTCTTCTTGTATGACAAGAAAAGGTAGTGAGCCTGATCTTTTTCCCTAGAGTCATTTGTACTGTAGTCTGTTCTTGTTTTGTGCACATGAGAACATAGGCAATACCTTTCAGAGAACAAATTGAAAAATTTATTTAGAAATGGTTGAGATTGTTAAGTTCAGATGCAAAGTGAGATCTAAATGTGAGTTAGTATCAAAACAAGGTAGCAGATCAAATGTTAAGGTTCTTGTTTTTCCTCTCTTCTGATTTGTATTTCTTTGATTAAATTTGTGCTCTCCTATTCTTCCCAACATTCCTCCCTACCTTTTTAAAGTTTTAAATTATATATATATATTTTCTTTCCCCAGGTAATTATTAGATCACTTGCTACTGCTTGAATAAAACAAACACCCTTGGTTTTTTTAACTTTCTCATTACTCTGGGCTTTACTGACTATGCTATGAAAGATTCAAAGGTAGAAAGGGTGAAGGAAGGGAACTGACACCTGTTTTCATTGCTAGGAAGTAATAAAGGGTCTTTCATTATTTATAATTTGCATGTATTTTTTGTGTGTATTTTTCTAAATGGAAACCTATGTTCTCTTGTGACTCATCCATCCCCTGCTTTTCCATTTTTTGCATTCTTAATCTGTCTTGCAAGGACTGATAGCTTACCTACAAAATCAGCTACTTTCATATGGGGAATGGCTGCTACCTTAATGAAGGTATCTTCCTCCAAATTCCTCATATCATGCTGACCAATAAAACATAAATGGCAAATGGCCATGATGCTGGACAATGGCAGTCCTGCCAGGATCACTGCTGTTGAGTTTTCTTTCATCATCACCTCATGTGGTCTAATAATTTTAATTTGATTATTTTAATTAAAGCATTTTTTACCAACCAATTTAATAAACCAGGCATAAATACCTTTTTCTTTCTTATGGCATTGTATGTTCACACCCACTCAAAATGTATTGTTTGAAGGAGGCTTTGTGCTAAGCAGAAAAAACTAAAGTCTGAATTTCAGGGTCATGGTGGACCACTCCTTTAGGAAATATTATGACTGCCACCTATATTCACACTGCAAAACCAGAACCTCACATTCAAATTGCTTCAGACCTCTTTTTCTTCCAATGGCAATTTTATCAGCAGAAACACTCCTACACTTAAAGGTGGTATGAAAGCTTATATTTCCTAAAAAGCTTACTTTTCAGATGTCACTGCTTTAAAAAGTTGAAAGTCTTGCTTTTGCAGCTAACTTGCAATGTTAGAAAGAAAGAAAAAAAGTTCTTATTCAGTAACATCATTATATAAAATCTACCTTTTCTTAGATCATTTTAATGTGCAAAGATACAAAGGGCTGAAATTCACACTGTTTTTTTTTTTATGCTTAGGATATTCACAGCATATATACTTTTCACAAATTTTTTCAGATTTACTTCTGCATTTGCATCACTTTTAAGTGCTTGGTTTACTTTAGCTTTTAGTGGAAAAGTCTGCTGTAATTAGCTTTGAATTTCTTCTCTGCTTAAAAATAACCTCCTCTTGCTCTTAAAGTGAAGAAGTTTTTTTCCTTGCCATTAAATTTGAGGTCCTGGCACTTTTAGCCTAATTTATTTCATACATGCAATATGTCTTTCTAGTCAGAATGAAATGATTATTTTTCCTTTCCTAAACTGCTAGACTTCTGGGGTCATTTCTCTTCAACTTTAGGAATGGGGAATCCAGTGGTTGAGTAGGTTCAGATTACAAGTTTTTGTCTTGTGAAATTTAAGACCTTTTCAAGTTGTAGTGGTTCCCCAACCCCTTTTATACAAGGCATGCTAAATATTTTTCACTGGGAGAAAAAACCCCTAGAAAATAAATTCATTTTTACCACACACACAGCTACTCAGCTCTTCGGAAACTAGTTGCAAATACTGTCTTGTTAATGTTCCTGTTTTGGTATTTTAATGTATCAGGCCTAGAACTTTCAGACTATTATCTTCAAAATTTCCATTTTTACTTTTTTTTCCCTTCCATTTCCATTTTCCTCCCATTACAAAACAATTTTGCTTTTAAAATACACTTCTGGTAGCACTGCAGAAAACTCAGTCATCCAGGTCTGAGTTTCTGGAATACCCAATCACTGTGCAGTGCAGTTTTTCCATAGCCCATCTGATGTCCTTTGTCCCTCCATGAATGGAGGCTTTAGAGTTGTGATGAAGTCCTGTGGAGAAACAATTGCAAGTCACGTAAGCGAGTTATGAAATCTAAGAGAAAGGGCAAGTCTGAATCCAGCAGTTCAAAACTAGAAAAGTCAGTTTCAGGTGGAGTTGTAGCCAGCTGGCTATATCTTTTAAGAAGAGATTTTGAGTGGCAAAGCATAACTGGAAGAAGGTTAACAAGAGAAAAGTTCTGTTGTGTGACTAAGTCAGCTAGATTTGCCCATCACAAAGAGTGGAGAGGAACAAGAAGTAAGCTGGCAATCAGGATTCATGCTTCAATAGACCAATGCTTACAAAAAGAAAGAGAAAAGACGGAGAGATACACCCTCAGAAAAATGTGATGGTTAGGTAACTCCTAAGTATTCAAGTCTCTGTGCTGCCTGGCTGGAAACAAGAATATAACTATCTTCATGAATATTTTGGCTCCTTCTGCAGGAGATCTGTACACTTCAGTGACCAGCTGTCATCTGAGCAGGCTATATCTAAAAAAAGTATTCAGAATATTTTCTGTAATGTGGGTGTCTAGCAAGCAGAGGAAAAAGGGATCTTGAGGGTCCTACTATGACAGCTTCAGAGTTTGGCTCATACTAGATCTTTGAGTACCCTGTTAGGTATGAAACTCAATCAGTGTAAAGTGTTTTTCTACACAGTGGTTTAGAGAAACAAGGGTGATAAACACTAGTTACATGGTCATCATTGATGCTCAGCTTGTGAGGAGGCAGTAGTAGCTTATGTCAGCATACTCTGATAGCATTAAGACACAGGGAACGACCTGGATAGTGTTCCTGCATTATACAGGTGACAGGAAATAGAAATTAAGTGCCTAGACATAAATCAAGTTACAGAGCATCTTGGAATTTCAAAATATTCCCTATGAAAGAAAAAATAGCTTTGAGTAATCTGAACTTTTCCAGTTTGGAAGGCAATTCCCTTGACTTGCACTATCTGAAGGAACAAAAGAATGGGACTGACATTCTTTCCTCTCTTTCAAGTTCCTTTTGTCTCTATAGAAGAATGGATTAATATCACTGTATTTTATTCTTGTTGAGACAAATTATCCTGCTGCCTATAGCCCGGTGCTTCGGGTGCTTCAGGTGCCCTACAAATTTGTTGTGAGAACACGAAGTCTATCTGAATGAAAAACAGTGAGCTGAAGTGCATCCAAAACAGTGACCAGTGTCTTCAGCTTGCCATGAGCAGTGACTTAGATGGGTCTCACACAGATTTAGGGGTTGTGTTTTAAATACAGTTTGAGACATCAGTCATAACACAGACAAGAAGCCTGAGGAACACAAAGTTACATTGCTTGAACATCATCCTATAAGCCTGTATGACTCACAGTTTATGGAAGCAAATTGCCATGGTTGCTGTCAGCCCCTGAAAGGCCAGTGACCAAAATAGAAGCTTTCATTTACTCTTTTACCTCAGAGACAGGTAAAAAGGTTGAGGCATGTTTTTGAACGGTGGAGTCAAGTTTGAATTTCCTCTGACACAGCTGACTATGGAGTTACTGATTTGGTTCTGTCTGCTTCATTTTACCAGCAATAAATGAGTTTAAAAGAAAAAGGTGGAAAAGAAAATACAATTTTAGTTTGTTTCTTGAATGAATGAACTTCAAAAATATTTTTTATTCCTTTTCACCTCTGTATCTTGCTTGTTGATCCTGTATGGCAAGAGGCATATTTTGAAAGAAAAACATCTCTTGCTGTACTAAAAAAGGGAGTTGCATCCCTATCTATTAATCAAAGAATTTTTTTTCCTCTGTGTTATCAGACAAAGAGGGAGTTATGATTTAAAACTCTAACCTAGTATCAGCAGCAATACACACAGCACTTTGCTTTGGGGCTTTTATCAAACAATACATTTCTTGCATAGCCATTCTCCTTGATATGTAATAGTCTCGTGACTGGTCTGTACTTTCACATGACTGCGGTTGCTCATCATTGAGCATAGAATCGGATTTTTAACTTGTTTAAAAAATAAAACCATAAGAAGAATATTAGCTAATCAGACTGGATGTTTTTAAATATAGAACTAATCAGAGATGGTTTTTTGTGGTACATATTTATTTTGTTTTTCATTTCTCTTTTAGAAAATACATAATCAGCAAGAGTGACTTCTATGTCTTCAAAAGACGTGTCATTTGAGATTGGAATTCAAATAATATTTACAGTAGGTGGTAGTGTATCCTGAAAAGTCCTTAATAACATCTGAGAGTGCAAAGCAGTTCTTTAAGAATGAGGAATTTAGGAAGGAAAAATGGAGTTTATTCTTTTTTCTTCTTGCAGCTCAGCTATCTTTCAAATATTGCACAAATGAAAACACTGTCAAGTGCTTGTCTTGAAAAATCTTCAAAGTACTTCTTAAAAGAACCCTAATATGAAACTATCTTCAAAAAACAAAACTACATATAACTACATACATGATGAGTGAGCATCTGACTCAAAATACATTCTAGGATGGAAGATATTTCAAATAATGAAAGCATTGCAAAGAAACAAATAGAAAAAAAGTAATTATAAAAACTTATTTAAAATCATCTTATAAAAGCAGGAATATGCTTTCAAATTTGGGCCATTTGCATGATTTCACAGAGTGCTCCCCAAAATGTTTCTGGATGTCTCTAAAGAGTGGTGTGATAGAGGTGGATCTATGCAGTTGTTGCATCACACATATCAAGTGATTTTTGTCAGATGATGTTGCCAGGACACTCTTTCCCAAAAAATAATTTGCAAAATGAACTTGTATTAGATCACAGTGCATCTCAATGCATCTTAATTTGCTGGCTTAAGGAATAATTGTTCTCATACAACAGCTTTCCAGAAGTTATTCATCTTCACTTTTGTGCCAGGTTTTCAAGGAGGATCTTTGCAGCTGCCAAGGCTCTGAAGTGAGTGGTTAGAGCTTTTCAGGGGGCCTACTGTACTGACAAGGTTTTTCATAATCTGTCTCAAAATCTCCCAGTGGGAATACTTTAAAATTCTGCCCTTGTTTATTATTTGAGCAATTTTGAAAATCTGGTTCCATTCTTGCATAATTTGATTAATGGCATATAGAGGTGTAACAGTGGCAGAAAAATACTACTGCAAGCAAATCTGTGCAACTTGACACACCTGAGCAATTCCTTTCAATGGATTATATTTGTAACACCGAAGTAATTAATAAACCAGAAGGTAATTAATAAACCAGTTAATCTTAGAGATGAACTGTGTAAAAGATAAATGCTCTGCTGCATGGCAAGTGTGCAGGATGGAGCATGGTGTTCTGATGCAAGGCATTCACCGCTATAAGAACACTCATCTGTTCTTGGCCTGCCTGATTCTGAGAATTTGCAAAGGATATAAGAAAATAATTCTTGGAATTCCATTTTATCTAAAAGGATGGATCATAACTTGAGCTTATAGTTCTTTACTGACTTTACTATTTTACACTGAGTATTAGTTTTCATCTCCTGTATCTATATATTTTTCAATATTTTGTTCAATATATGTCTGATATTCTGTTAAGGGTCAGGCTCAAGAAACAAAATCTTGCCACAGCAGCTTTATTTGTCTACAGTAGATTGAAATAGATTCTTTTTACTTCTGTGACTTAGAGAATATAGTTTTTTGATTATTCTAACAAATTTCTAGCCACAGTTGTGCAAATTCAATGTGTTTAGAGCTAGTGAATCATCCCACTGAAAACACATTTGCCTATTCCTTGGTGTACAGTCTTGTAAGAATATATGACATGACATCAATAAATCTGCTATCAGCTTGATTAGGATTTGGAAACATTGATTGAGAATGAAAGGTTTGCATCTTACTTGTTAAATATAGAGAGACAAATGCCTTTAACTTATTCATTGGGAGAAATAAATGGAAGCCCATATTCATCCCATAATTTTTAAAGACATCCTCTTATAATAAAAAGCTTAGCAATTACTGGTCAGCTTCCTAAAATCTTCAGAACTGCATGGCCTCTTCCAAGGTGATTTCAAAGCATAGGTGCTGGATTGCATCCATCTATTAGATGCCGGTTTAATCCTGGTGCAGTCAGTTAAATTTCACAACACAGTAAAGTGGAACGTGGCTGTACATTTAGGGTAAAGCTTTCCAAACTCAAAACAACTTCAAAAAAATATCCCAAAACAGCAATCAAATAAACAAAAAGGTTAAGGTGTGTAACAATACGAGTAAGCATTGTCTGGATCTTATATGTGCAAACTCTATTGCTATTTGAAGCATGGTTGATCTAGGTTGCATTACTGAATTTGGCTACACAATTTGTTGTCCTGGCTTTCATGGAAAGTGACCACGTTGCAGTTTCTTGAAGCCAAATTTCCTGACTTTGATAGACAGATGTTGGAAATTGAATATTCTCTTTTTGTCTGGGCAAAGACCCCTCTGAAATTGGTGGGGGACTGTCAGATGTAAGTGTGCTCACTGCCTATCTGAGAGTTGGGTGGTATCTAATGTTTACAGAACCCTTGGAAATAAGTGATCAAAGTAATTCAAAGCACTATCACTTGTGCCTGAGATATGAACATGTTTGTACATCTCTCTAACCTACTCAAAGTTATAGTACAGTCATGATGAGCTGGGACTGTAGGCCAAAGAAAACTCCCTTTGTAAGAAAATACAGCATTCATTTATCTTTCCTTTGCATTGCACCTTCCATCATACTTGAACTGTTGTCATCTCAAAGATAAAAACGCGGTTCCTTGTCTAGCGGGCACAGTTTTACTGAGGTTTATTCCTAATGATAAGGTGGATAATTTAGAAAAGTGGGAGTAAAAATCCTTGCTGTTGCCTAGGATACACACTCAAATGGCTGGGAAAAAAAAAGTAGAGAGGATACAGAAGTTCCTGCTCTGAGGGAAAATGCAATTTGCACCACGGCAGAGGAGAACACAGTAGCACTAGGCAAGTGGAATACATGAAGACACAAACATCTTATTAACTGTGCTTTTTAACAGTAGAATTATATTCAACTTGGCTGCATTTCCAGCAAAATAGGTCAGTGGTTTCTGGCTATACAGGTATTACAAATCAGCTTTATGCTGAATGGACAAATACAGGTAATGTAATTTCACTTAATGTAGCAACGTGTTGGTAAATTTGGATATCATGATCTAAATACCAAAAAATCTTGATAAATCACTTACTTCACAATTTCTTTTCAAGTATCTATTATGTTTTTGTTTTGACACTGAAGAAAAAGTAGACTGAATTATAGAAGAAGCTGCATAGAATAATTAAGTTTTGACATTTCTTCTTCTCTGCTATTTTTTAGGTAAATAGACACTGATAAACCTGATGGACTGAGGTGAATAATTAGCGTACATGTGCTATAAAATTTCCAAATTATTTTATTTTGCTTTTGTATAAAATAATGCCTATTTGGAACTCTAATTAAATAAGAAAAAAAAAGGCATGACACATACTATCACATGTAATAATTATATTAGAATTTCTAATTTATTTCCTTCTGCAGATCTAGAGATTATGTACAGTTTTTTAGGAAAAATTTTCATATAGGCCTCATCTTCTTGGCGGTCCATCTTTAAAGGTGAAATGATGCATCTTTTTTCTGTATAGAAAACTCTTCTTTTTCATTTTAATAAAATGATCTATCTGGTATCCAGATATCAGATACCAGATAGCATTGGTAGCATTGTTGGTTTCAGTCATCTTTTCTTGACTGAAGATGTAGAACCCTGTGGAAATGGCTGTGTTTATTATTGCAAATGCATCTGAGATCAAGACTAAGTTTGCTTGACCTAATTAACGTGTTTATGCCTTTCAAAATCACCTTTCCATTTTTTGCAGAAGAAAATAGCTCTTTCCAAACATAAATATATTTTAAAATATCAGCTTGTTGAATATTGTTCTACTTTTCTACTCTCTGAATTTGTAGATGTCCCCACTGGCTGACTGAAAGAAATGGATCCTTATCTAATGAACAGCTCATTCCAATTGCTTAACCAGGAAAAGAAAGTTGTTATTGTCCCTAGATGGAAAAAGTGGGACAAGGGAGCAGAGCATAACAGTGCTCAGTACATCCTCTATCAACTTTTGTACAGGTCCACTCACAGCCAATATCAATTGAAAGCAATAAAAACATAGTGGACCATATTAAGGAACGTAACACTAATCTCCATATTAAAGAATGTAACACTAATCAAGACCTTATGCATCACTTTTTTGACACTGTTTCAGAACCATGATTTTGGACTGCATGCCTGTATGGTGAAGTCAGCTTTTTCAGGCTTAAAATAGTGAGATCACTACTCAATGACATATCTTTTAATTCTGGGAATCATCCAGTTGGTATTTTAATACAACGAAACAAGGCTGCCAGGAGACAATAGAATTTGCTCTTTTATTTTTTGCTTATGAAGCAGTGATTTTCCATCTTTAGCATAGGAGAATTTCTTTTGGAGGAAGAGACAGTCAATCTTAAGTTACATCATCAGTGTTCATAACCATCACACTAATTCATTCAAAGTTTGGAACAGTTAGTCTATAGCCCAGAAGAGAATAAAACTCAGTTTGTTGATGTCTATCCTTTGTTTCAATCATCATTACTCATTACATATATGGTACAGCCCAACCACCAAAGGCTCTTCAATACCAGTAAAACTAGAGGCCTTGTACAAATATTACACAGAGCTGAATTATATTTGCAGGGAATACTGAGTCCATATTTTATTTCATTTTGTTTTTGTTATGTGAATTTAGTTCTGGAGGAGGATGCCCTATTCACAGCTCTGGAAGTGTGGTTTACTGTCTCAGGATNACTGATGCTGCGGAGCAAAATCAGTAATGCTGACTTCCCAAATGCTTTAGTCCTGGTGTAATCACTTGTAAGGTGAGAACAAGTCCACCAACAATAAAGCTGAGTTAGTGCCAATATAACAGTTTATTGATTAAAAAATAAAGCCAACAGTTCTGCTTGAAAAGATGCTGCACTGTGTAGTTGTTACATGTCATAAAATGGCATCTTGTGGTAAACTGCACCAGAAGTCAACTCTTCCTTCTTCTAGATATCAATATCAGACTCTGAGACAGGCAGATCTCAAATCCTTTACAAAGGCAGCACCATTTTATAGTAATAAATGATATTTTGAATTTTGTTTTCATCCTGGATACCATGTCTTAAAGATAGACCATCTTGTTAAAATGAAAAAGAAGGTAATTCGTTACACTATGACACTGTAAATAAATAATATTTGGGTATGGGTGTTCACCAGGTGATAGATAATTTATGAAAGGCAGAAAAGTTGTAGGGCATCCTGGTTGAGAACTAATTATTCCTCTTAATAAAATGGAAAACATTCTCTTGTACATCAATAATTTATCTTAACAATCATATATCTGGAAGTGAATACATCTTTTGCTGTGCTCCCTTACACTAAACCACTGAAACAATGTGTGACCCCTGCCCAGCCCTGACTGCTCCTGTCTAGCCACTCCTGGGTCTTCCTTCCAGGCTGCTCATTTCAGCCCAGCCTGGGACTGTCAGTACCCAGGACTGACCCAGGACTGCTCTAGGTGGACCTGGGTCCTGGTCATGGTTGTAGTCCTGGTTCTCTCCCTTGCTGTCCTGGCCAATGGACTGGATTTGCTGGATGGACTTAGGAACACCCTGTAGGCAGCTTTGTCTCCATCCCTGTTTCCAGTCCTCTTTCTCAGAAAGGCTTTGAACCTGTGTTCCAGCCTTGATTTCATCTCTGTTCTCTGAAAACTAGGGACTGTTGTTGGAAACATCCCTCAGATATTTTTTACCACGGTGGTTCCAGCCTAGCAGATGTGAAAGAATGAAATGCAGTCAAACTGGGGGTGTTGCTTTCTGTCAGTGCAGCACGTATTCAAATTTGTCTTATCTATGTGAAGGTGCTGTGTCTCCAGCTGAGTCATCGTTAAAATAATTTATATGAACAACACTCCATGTATTTTACCCAAGTTATGTTACTACACTCTAAATAAAGGACATAAATAGGGAAGGTAAAATAAATTTTCTGTGATTGTCTTGTTGCTAGGGGATTTGTGAACTACTATTTATATCAGCAAGGCTACTGTGTATGGTTCAAAAATTAGGTTACTACAATAAATGAAGAATTCCTTTCCACGTGCTGCAATGTGTCATAAGAAGCAGGCACTATTTTTGCTGGTATTGGGTATGTCAGAGGTGCGAAGTCAATAATCAAGTTGAACAAGCTTTACTTGAGAATATGACCACACAATTATGACAGCATCACCTGGATTTTAATTTGACATGATACAAGAAGGGATAAGACCTATAAGTTTTTACAAAATTTAGATGTCACCATGATGATCCAAAACACTATTAAACTATGAATAACAGGACATTTCTTTGACTGAAACACATCTTTATACCAAACAGGATAAAAGTAAAGTGCACACAATATAGGATGAAGTAATCAATTTAAAGTCAAGACCTAAGCCTTTCATTATATTGAATAGCAGACATTTCCCATTTTAAGTTTCCCCTAATGTTAGAAGGGACAAAATCAAATAAAATCTCCACAAAGCAGAAACAATCCAACCCTAAAATGTCTGTGAGTCATAAATTCAGAAAGTGCCTAATAAAGGACCTAATTCTTTTATATGTTTGCTGATGTGTATCTTCATACTTTACTTCATACATAACACTTTACGTTTCTAGTTTTTCTTTCAAGGAAGCTGCTCAAGGATAAAGCATCAAGAAAGTGTGAACTAGACAAAATTTTTCACCTGCCTATCAGTTTAAGCAGTCTGTGAAACTTCATTTGAGAGTACATACATTTTGACAAAAATACCATACTTTCTCATTCCTTCACCCCTTGGGATTTTACCAATTGAATTTATCTAAGATTTTGAAATGAGAGGAGGGGAAAAAAACCCCCAAAAGCTTTCCAGCTAGCATGATGTTGAGCTTTCAAAGCTCTGTTTTTCTTTTTAATTGTTTTTATTGTTAATTGTTTTTATTTTTAATTGTATTTTAATTGATTGGTGATTATGCAATAAAAATAATAATCTACTCAATAGAAAAACTACAGGAACACATTAGCAAAGTAAGGTTTTTTCCCAGTGTGTGTCTACAGTGACCTGTGGTATGCTCACCATGTAATTCATTCTCTGGTTTCTTTACTGAGGCTGTCAACAATAGGGACAATTAGAACTAATTGTAATGGTAAATTTAATTGTCTGGATGACCGTACATTATATGGGGAGTGATGTGCTTAATGACCCTTGGTTGCTACTGACCCAATATATTTTATCCCTCACTGCTCTTATTTTTATCTGCCTATCATTGTTTTGGGTGTCATGAACCCACTGAAGCCATTTTGTCTTTCTCTGACACAATCAATGACAAAATCTGCAGCAAAAAATTTCTCTCTCATGTATAATTTTAGGATGAAAACACATCATCAGGAAAGATATCCCACTCTGATATTCAGTTAAGAAACAATCTCTTGGGTCTATTAGGAAAGTTTTAATGTGATTTAATAGAAGCATATCGTAATATACTTTATATATAATAATTTTATAGTAATATTGTAGTAGAAGCATACTTTACTGTATTATATGATAGCCTTTTAGAAATAATAGTCCGAAGACTTTATTCAAATTCTCCAGCTTCTTCTTTTTTTTTTTTTTTTCAAATCCAGTATTGCAAAATGAAGACAGGGACTCTGGATCAGACTTCAGCTCTGGGATAATGATCTCAAACTGCCACACAAATATGAAAAGTCTTAACTGAAGACATTTCAAATCAAAAGATGCACAAATGTTTAGTTTAAGGGTTTTCTTCTCTGCTGTGTGACTTGAAGGTGACTTTATGTGATGAAAGCTAGTGCAGAGGAGAGATCAGTGTCTTTATATACTATTAATGGTCCTAGAAGTCTCTCTGGGCAAGAAAAAAATTAATGGGTATTTTTCCTCTTTCATTTTCACCACACTACTGCATTATCATCATATACAGTTATTGTAGCTTCCATTAATAGGAAAGGGAAATCAGAGGTCAGAGCTCTAAATCAGAGCTCTAAACAGCTGAAACAAAGATACTTGTGCATAATAAAGTGGATGATGTGGTTGATTTTAGGGCCCAGTACTGGCCAAACCAAAGTGAAATAACAGAAAATACTTATAAAAGAGACTCAATGCAAAACGTGATGACGCCTGATTCTAATGGATGCTATTCCAAGCAGTCACTGAAGGATGATATGAAACAAATGAGCAGACATGGTGGGCAAAGGGGAAAGGAAGAGACAAATAAACAATTTTAATGTGACCAAAGTCACAGCCACCTCAATCATAGAACACCTTGGGTTGGAAGGGACCCTAAAGATCATCTGAAGAGGATGCGCCAGGATGCCACACAATAGATCAGGTTGCTCAGGGCCCCATCTGACCTGGCCTTGAACACTTCCAGGGATGGGACACTTACAATTTACCTGGGCAGCCTGTTCCAATGCCTCACCATCCTCACAATGAAGAATTTTTCCTAACGTCTAATCTAAATCTCTCCTTTTAGTTTAAAATCATTACCCCTTGTCCGGTCCCACAGAAAAAGTCCCTCTTCCTCTCCTTTTCTAAGCCCTCTTCAAGCACTGAATGTCTGCAATAAGATGTCAGCCAGAGCCTTCTCTTCTCCAGACTGAACAACCCTAAGCCTCTCAGCCTGTATTTGTAGAAGAGGTGCTCCATCCCTCTAGTCATTTCTGGGGCCCTCCTCTGGACTCACTCCAACAGGTCCATGTCTTCCTTGTGCTGAGGACCCAGCCATGGATGCAGTACTCCAAGTGGGGTCTCAAAAGAGCATTCATCCCAAATGATTTATAGTGATTTGGATCATAACAGTTTAAATACATTTATATGTAACAACTTTTCCCTTCTTCCGTAAACAGCCTTATCAAATCAAAAAGTCTTCAGTTTCATCTTCATAACTGTAACTTTGTATCTGTTAGAAATCTTACCTTCATATTTTGTAACTGGGACTTGCATTGCTTTCTTGCACTTATCAAAGTGCACTCTGTGACTGAAAGCATACAAATATTGCTTGCAAAAAACTGATATGTGTTTCTTGCTATGAACAATTCCAATAACTCTAATGCCATTCCGTTAACTTTTTCTGGGAAGAAAATTTCAAAAAGATGCCTTTCACAGGATGCAAGCACAAGACCTATACAGCTACAGTAAACAGATATTTAAATACTCATTATTTTTCATCCCTCACCTAAATTTCATTGCACAGCCTACCCTGTTGTGAATCAATGAGCTTTTAGAACAAGATGAATATGTGTAAACATAAATGCGCTATTGAGGGATATATTCACCTTTTAATATAAATAATGGGCAACATTTTCAAGGAGGTATAGAACTGGGTGTAGACCTTTCAGTTTTGCTGTCTTGAGCCACACCTAGAGCTGCAGGTAAATACACACCTACAGACTTGTAGTGCTGTGCAGATGCAGAGAGCAGTCAGGCTTGTGCCACATGAAGTGACAATGAAAGCGTGGAGGGCAGTGAGAGCTGACCCTAGGGCTTCTTCCACAAGAAGTTCAACATTTCTGCTGAGACCTTATTATCTCCATAAGGCTCATTAGCTTAGGAGTAGCATTGGATAAAAGCCACTAAAGTCCGTTTGGGTCTGAGCTAATACCTCTGTGAGTTGCCCTGAACACTCTGGGAAATGCAGTGCCTCAGGAAACTCCCCTCCTAGAGCCTTTGCCTCTAACAAGATGTCTGGGAGACTGGAAACCTAGAAGCCTGCTGGCACCCTGGAAAAAAATTCTTCAGTGGAGTTTAATATCCTGCTTTAGACCTAATAAAGCTTCAAGGTCACTGCAGGCATACAAAATTGTTTAGAACTGAGACAGGATTTGGGCTCAAAGTCATAATGATGTGTCAATGTGTTTTTAATATGTGAAATAAACCTTTTATTTTTTAATTCCATCTAGCTTCTTTTTGGTGTACTTTATAATTTCTTTCATAGGAAAAATTCTTTTTAGTTTGAAGAAGAGAATTTTCTGATAAGAATGTCCTAAGCAGGTCCATCCAACAGGCTGCTGGGTGTGTTTAAATTCTAATCAATATGTATACTGAGATGTGTGGTTATTTGCAAGCAAGCCAGCTCTGTATGTCTAGGCTGCTATGAAACCTTACAGAAAATTAAACAGAAACTGGGCTCTGAGCCCAGGAAAACCAAACCACCACTGCCAAAAAACAATACACTGAAACATTATACATCTGACATAATACCAATTAGTCTCATTAGCTTTGTGTTTGCAAAAATCCTTTCTTAGCAGTGTTATTTTTTAAAGCCCCCTCAGCCTGATTCTGCTTGTAGTAAGCATGTAATTCTCTACTTTAACTTGTCCTGTGATGTTTCAGTGCTCAGACCTGCAAACCCAACACATTATTTTTTAAAATCATGTGTCTGTTTTTGAAAAAAAAAATGCCCATGATGCAGTCCTTCAGAAAAAAGTGAACATATAGCTCATCCTCTTTTCCCAAAGGGAGGATCCAAAGTGTGTGTTATCTTTTTATGAGGTGTAAATTATTTCTTAGTTCAATAGTGGGTAAGGCCAACTGCAGGCACTGCTGAGGTTGTACAGGAAAGATCATGTTATAAGTTTTGTTCAATAAATAATTATGCTCCTTTTGCATGGTTTCTTTGAGGCTTTTGATCACAAGAATGAACCTCTATTCATTTGGGTTTTTTTCTCTCCTGTTTACAAATGACTGACTCACTACTGTGTGATCCTGAGGGGTGCACAATCCAACAATGGAGTGAATCAGCCAAAACAGTCATGTCCTGCTTTAAATGAGCAGACTGTGCGTATTCAGAAACACCTCAGCTTCAAAAAGCAAAATGCTTACATTGTTGATTGTTAGAGCCACGGGGAGAGGAGCTTGCCTTGTGATAAAATGCTACTGGCACACATTTCACTAAGCATTTTTATATTTGTATCCTGTATTTTCTGCATGCTATTGAGAAGTCTTGCAGGAAGTAGGTATTTTCAGGTGCATTTGAATATGTAGAAACGTGGCAAAGTCTGTCAGAGCATGAAATCAGATTATATGAAAATACTGAGTCATGGAGTGGCAGTGGAGGATGCTGTGCTCAGAATAACATTATTTAAACAGTGCTGGTCGTAGACAGGCTGGCAGGCCATGGTAGGACATGGTTTGGTTACACAGGAAAAAAAAGTAATGTTATTTGTGGCACTGCTGTTCCATTCTTGTTTCATCTCATCTGTACATCAGATTTTGAAATCTCTGCACAGCCAAAACACAACAGAGAATGTGTAAACCTGAAATATCTCAGTCTGGTCTCAGCAGAACATTTCAGTTTTAATTATATATTCTCCTTTCATTTTGTTTGACTGTAACATTTGCAAGAGTTTCACGTTGAAGTTACATAACTTTTCAGTGGCATAGGATGGATAGGTCAATTATAGATCAGTTGATCACTGATTTATTGTGATCTCAAGATAATAGCTGGAATGAGATAGGAAAAGCAACATTCAAACAGGATATTAAATCTGATTTAATAGAGACAGAACACTAAATTAATATAGTGCAGCATAGACCTAGCTTACCTAGTTTCTTGTACCTTGTTGATTAACACATAAAGTGAACACAAGCTACTGCAAAACACTGGTTGTCAGAATATGAAAGAATTGATTGCAGCTTAAAGAACTGCACAAACAGGCCCAGCTTAAAAATATTAGGTTTGAAATCCTTGCAGTTTCTTGAAATTATGCTATGTGTAAGAAAATAACCATGCATTTAATAGAAAATGGCCATGTATGCTGAAGAAATCAAAATTCCATCCTTTAAAGGAAGAGGAAGCTCTTCTGCTGCTTATGTCTTCTATTGCAAAGTCCATAATCACACTGGTAATTATTGGTGCTTTCGTGTACAAGGTTTTAGGAAAAAAGTGGGAGCATGACATCTGAAAATTAATTCCTGAATATTTCTGGTATGACTTTATAAAATGTAGTAAGCTAGACTAATAAAATAATTCTTTAGGAAGCAAACAGCTTAAAATTCTTCACTTGAAGACTCTGGATGAACTACCTCCAATTAAATCCACTGACCAAGGAAAATATGATCATTCAGCTTTATAATGTGAAATTCCAGACACTTTGTTATTTATAAATAAAATAGTATTTTTTTCAGTGTCATCTACATCAAATCAACTTAATGAAGCCATGGGACACTTTTTTAGTCACTTCTAAATTTCCGCCATTGTGCCTGTCGACACTTGGAAACTGTCATTCACTTTTGTGCACCTTTTCTTCATCACAACTAAGGTAGCCTTTTTTTCCCTATTATTTTTTCCTTTTAAAACCAATTAATATGAAGAGTAAGTTTATTTTGTATTTTAAGAGTAAAAATTCAGTTCAAGGTTTTGGTAAGGGGTCCCTCTGTTAATATATTTTTTCGACTTTTCATGAACATGCAGGGACCTCAATCAATCAGTACATGCACAAACAAACCCAGCTCCTGTTATGACGAACTTACAGCTGCAGCTGACAGCAGGCAGACACTGAAGACTAACAGGGAAAGAAAGGGCTTGTGGAAGAAGTTGTGAAATGATCTTTGCTAACACAAGCACAGCCCTGATTGCTCGGAAATAGTGAAACAACAACAGCAGTTCTCATTTGTCAGACATTTCTACAGAAAGTCTTTTCTGGAGCATATCCAATCTTGTCTGGTTAAGCTGTCTGTAGGAGTCATGTGCTGTTTCTGACTTGCCCACTGAAAGGCTGTTCCTAGCAGCTGCCCTGTGTTGTCCATCTCCCTTGCCTCACCTTTGGACTGAGCTGCAGCCCTCAGCCTCTTCTAGTTCAGGCCTAGATCTAGAAGACTTTCTTTGGCCTTTGACATGCCCATGTGTCCCCCACTGCCTCCTGGGGAACAGGATGAGACTGAAGGGCCATGATGCCTGCATATAAGTGCTGTTTTGCAAGTAATTTTCTTCTGCAGAATCATTTTGCATTATCTAATTGCAATCAAGCAACCAGTCAGTAATCGGTGTTTCCAAATCTGTTTTACATTCTGTCAAGCAGAGACAATGCTTTAGGATGAGCTGCAAGGTCTTTTTGTCAAGCTAGTAAAGGTTATCTGAGGACATACAGCAGACACTTTCATAGCTTTTAACCATCACAGAATTGCTTCATGAGGCCCTATTTGCTCATTTGAATATAACAGCAAGACTCACTTTGAGCACAATAGCACAGTACAGGTGGATGTATTAAGATAGTAACCACAGTACTCAAGCTCTAATGCCTCTAGAATTGTTGCACTCATAACCCTCACAGAAGGTGTATATGTTTGAACTTGGTTTTATTATTTGCCAACTGCTTCCAAATATCTCCTTTTTATTACTTATTTTTTCTGCTGGTTGCTCAGATACCAGTGTGATGCTGCCTTTCTTTTCTAGTTGCTAGTCACAATTTGTAACTAACCTCCTGAAAAGGATTCACTAGCAAATTTGATTCATTGTGAAGGATTACATCATGAACAGGCATCTTGAAAACCTGAAGAGTTCCTTTTTCTTTTAATCTTACAAGTGGATACTCTGGTTTGTTTTTGTGGAACTGCCTTTTGCAGGGATCCTTTGGCAGCAGATGTAAAATCCCTCCCATGAATTCTACCTTGAGAATCTGTGTTTCTTGTTACTGCACTGAACATCATAGTCTGATAGATCTGGATTATCAAACCCTTGTGGAATTGCTGACGTTTTTCTTGCTAACCATGAATCAGATTATCTCTGCCTTTATGTGTTTAACTTGTCTTATGTCATTATTGCAGCATTTTCTATGGTGCTGGAAAAGTAAACAGTATACAGTATAATACAATATTGTAATACAGTATAATACAATATTGTGGGGTTTTTCTTTCCCCTCCAAAAAGACAGAATTTCTCCTTGTTTTATCCAAATGTCAACAAACTCCAATAGGAAAAGTAAGTATAAACTGCACTTAAGTAGCCTGGCTCACTCTCTGGCCCACTTTGCTGATCTACCAACACCTCCTGCATCTTCTGCTCTGTGCAACTATTTCTTCCTCTAAATAAGTGTGCTAACACTTTGGGGCTTTTTTTTAATCAGGTTGCTTTGGTTTTTTAAAAGACTTTTTATCCCAGTTCAGCGATACATATTCTGTGTGAGCATAAAAGATCCACATCTTTCTTGTTGTGGTGGTTGTTGTAGGTTTTTTTTGGTTTTTTTTTATTTTGTTTGTTTTTGTTTTGTGTTGTTTGTTAGGTTGTGGGGTTTTTTTGTTTTGTTTTTTTGGCGGGGTTTTTTGGTTTTTTTTGGTTTGGTTTGGTTTGGGTTTTTTTTTGTTTTTAATACTGCAGTTTGGGGTCACCTTTCAGGCTAGTCCCCCAGGCACTTCTGGCAGCAACCTGAGTTGCCCAGTCTGGCTGCCTCTGGCCAGTGCGTTGCATTCAGTTTGCAAATTTCCTCTGCACTCTTGATAGGGCTCTGTCTTTTAAGAGGCATAATTCAGCCACAATTCTGTCACTCTGCTTCGTAACATTTGCCTAGATTGGATTAGTGTCTCTGCAGGTGGTCTGTCTCCAGCTACACTGCAATGAAATGAAAAGGACTGAAGGCAACTGAGTGCACCAATCATTTTTCAGGGTAAACAGCCAGCCCAAAGTACTCTTTCTAACCAAGTAGAACTCACTCATAAAAATCCTGGTCACAAAAGCATTATTTTTCTGCATCAAAATCTTTTGCCCTACTGTTTGATGAGCTAGTGGTAGCAATCTGTGTGTGTTCAGACTACTTCTTCCACCCAGTCTCTTCTTGAAGTACATAAGTAATGAATCACTGAGTTTTCTTCTATATCAGGGGAAAAAACTGGACCAAGTCACTGCCCTATAGTGTAGGCTTTTTTTTTTCTTTTCACTTAAGCCTGTATAAGTCTCATTAATCTACCTGAACTGTTGTAAATACCTGACTTTCTCGTAGTTTGTCACTTAGCAAAAATGAGGAAAAAAAGTTATTTTACAACCCCTTGAAGACATTATTTGAAGCACTTTAAAGTCAGTTTATATTCCATAATATTAACCTTTAAGTTAAAAAAATTATAGCAGAAAAAATCCCCTTCTTAAACAAAATTCTATGAAATGTGAAATCTTAACGTAATGCGTAAAACTTGACTTAGAATAAAAGTGCACAAGTCCCAAGGAGGAAATAAAATATGCCAATGGCACAATATTACCTATGATCCAAAAGCTGAACGGGTAATTCTTCAATAGCCTATTTTTCTCTCTATTGGATCTGTTACTCTGTGTTAAACACTGCAGAAAAAATTATTAGATTTTTCAGAAGTGATTGTTGTCTTAAACACTGAACTATCTGCAAGAAACATGAATTTTATAAGCCTCTGCAATAATTTGCCACCTTCATTTTATATTGATTTTACACATCTTCCTGGAGCAGAGAGAATATTAAGGGCTTGGTTCTCTTTGCTAAACACAAGCATTCAGAGAAATCTAAGGATATCCAAGGCATCCACATTACAGTAAAAGAACCAAGATATGCCTGTCTGGACATGTAATTCTTGCCTTGGATATTTTAAAGTGCATTAAATAGGTATGACCAACGGAACTCAGTTCCAAAAGTCCTTTTATTTCAGCTGCCAACCTGAAAAATACCTATGGCACAGTTCTAAAGGAGCAATTTGAATCATATTGGCCCCTACTTTGTTCTCATAGCAGTTTCTGTTGGTGCTTTTTTGCAGGTATAGTTACTAAGAGCCAGGTCCTCAAATCTTTCAGGTGGGCATCCAGACGTGGCACTCATGGACATGCTGGCCCCTGAGCTGGACCTCAGCTGCCCCTTTGACTCCAGCAGACTGAAGGAAGTAGTTCTTAGGACCCTGTTTAAGAGCCACTTGAACCCGGAAGCACCTGAGATCTGCAGGCTGGGCTTTGTGTGACTTAGCAAGAAATGGCTTCACTGAGTCTCTGCCCGGCTGGTGAGCCCTTCCTGAGCCACATGCCCGAGTTCTGCCAGGATGTGAGGATTGCTCTTCCCTGTTTGCAAAAGCACATTTCTTAAGTCTTCTCAGAAATCCTCACAAAAGAAAGTTATTGTCATAGACCTGAGGGCACCACTAACTCTGACCATTCCTGCCCACCCTCTGGGGCTTGCCACACTTCCCACAGCCCAGGACCCCATGCCAGCCCCCCAGAGCCATCAGCCCCTGCCCCAGCAATGCCCCAGCAGGGCTAGTCTCCTTCTCCCCACGACTCTGGCCGTGGGCTCCACCAAACCAGGCTCCAGCCTTCATCGTGCTTTCTGGCTTGCCCTTGGACCTGGCTCATAGCTGTGGACCTGCCCAGCTGTGTCCATCCCTGGTTCCCCAGAATCCTGTCTCTTGCTGTGCCCTGACAGATACACAGTAAAACAGAGCATCTTATCCCCTTTGTGTGATAAGATGCTCAAATACTATTTGTTCTAATGTCAGGAGGTTTTTGTTTGTTGGATTCTTGATTTCACCCACCTTGACCATTGTTCAGCTCAAGACAGTAATTACCAGTAGTTCTTTCCATATAAATGACATCTAGAAAAATAAGACTACTGCTGTGCCCTCAGTAAGTGCACAGAAAGCTGGAACCTTCTATATATTAAAATGAAGTGCTTTCTGATATGGTTGTGCCCAGTCTCATCAGTTGAAGCACCAGCCTTTTCATAGTATTGTTAGTTCAGGAGTAAATAAATAATGGAGCAATGTGTGTGTACATCGAAGTGGGACCTAATCATCAATTTCTAATTCTTTACAAAGGATACTTTGAGGCAAAATATCCTCAGTGTGTATTGTCCAAGCACCAAGTTGCCCTGTGAGAAGTGTGAGCATGAGAGAAATAGCCTTTTTCAGTCATCCAGTAAAAGACCTGGTCACTTTTACTTTCTATTTTAAAAGGAGTATCTTTGGGCCTAGGTCTATGAAACCCAGAGATACTTCTCTACAGTTCAAAATAATATCTATTTTGCAGAAAGCAGTGGAATATAAGACATACACAAGTCCTTAATGACTCCTACTGGCTGTCTGCTCAGTGTGCTGCCTTTCTGTGCCTTCCTTTTGGAGTTTTAGTTCCCTCTTTATATAGGGAGACTGGGTATAAGATGCTGTGAAGCTTTGCACTGGAGGCAGGATGGTGAAATGTCAGGTGATGTGAAATGATACTATGATGTTTAAATTCCACCTGTAAATTCAGCTGATGATGGCACACATTGTCCTTTCTGAGACCTGAGAAGGCCCGCTGAGCACCTGAGTGAGCCTCACATGCTGTATTGCAGTCCAAACATTAGATAGTATACATGCCAAAGCAGCTTAATTTAGGTTGCCCAAGTCGTGCCCTTTCACACATCCTTATTTCAGCTTGTCTAATTAAAATCTGAATAATCCTTGATGCAATAATTCCTTAAACAAATTTTTATGAAAGTCAAATAATTGGTAGAGGAGGACTAGACACTAAAAGCACCGTGTTAATCAAGAGTGTGGAGACAATTACTTCACAGATTTTGCACTTGTGTCTGGCTATTGACAAGCATAGACATGATGCAGTTTGGGACTTTTAGTAAGATATAATTTTGTGCTTTAATTAAAATCTTTACTGGGTAGAGATTTATCCACTGTGTAGCAATGGAGAAAATTTGCACAAATGGCAGCAAAACCTGATGTAGTACCCCTATCAGTATGAGCTATAGGATGTTCAAGACTCAGGACAAGCAGGAGTCAGAGGCCACTGGAGGCAAGAGGTGTCCGTGCTGCATCGCACAGAGCACAGGCTCCTTCAGATGCTGAGAGCTAAGGAAGGATGGGGCAGGAAGGATTGCAATGTATACAGCTTGCACATCATGCTTGCCTGTATGCTTGATGCTTGTGTAACTTATTTTGAGATTGTAATTAGTTATCTGGGCTTGTTACAATGTTTTTTGCTTTGTTTGTTTGGCTTTTTTTTTAAATTCAAGATGTAGCTATTCTGCAGAGGGAGATGTCAAATTTCTCCCGCAGGTTTTTCTCTCAGGGTTGTAACCTGTGTTTGATCAGGAATCATTTGGAGCCTGTCAGCTCTGTGCTGTCTGTGCTGCCTGGATGTTGGTTCTGTCCTGGCTTTTGTTTTTTAATCTTTCTCTGTTAATGTTCCAAACACCATCATTATCTTTTTTTTTTTTTT
>VXBC01012973.1:1323310-1364833 GCA_013399945.1 Ploceus nigricollis
TTTATCCCCAGTAATTTTTTTCATGTTTCTTTCCTGCTTCTCTCAGGCTTCCAGAGTGCAGCCAGAGAAACTAACAGCTGAATGACAAAGGGCAGTGTGCATCTTCAGAGAGAGAGAGAGAGAGGAGGATTGATAACGCTTGATACAGAGGGATGTTTCCTTTTGCAGAATGCACATTGAGAGATGTCTTTTCCTCCAAGGGATGTGGGATTCAAAGAGTTATTTTAATGCTAGCAAATATGCTTGTATAACTAAACGCTAACATTTTCCTTGCAATAGTAACAATTTGCTCTAAAATGCAAAACTGCTCTTGAGCATGCCAAGCTTTTTGTGCTGAAGCTCTTAAAGGGCAAACTGCAGCAGCAATTGCTTTTGTGTTAATGACTGCTACATGGAAGGACTTAATTTTGCGACTCATAAATATCATTAACCTCTAATTTATAAACATGATCCTTTCAAGATATGAAGTAGCCAATCAGGCCAAAGCAATTAGAATTTCTACATTTTGTGTTTTTAATATAAATTAATTATTTCTGTCTGTACATTCTCAATCTTAGGGCTGCCATTAGACTGTATTAATGAGAACATGACACTGAGCCAATCTTAGCAACAGCAGCTGTACCAACAAAATGCTCTCCTGAGGAATATTGATTTCCTTTCTTGGATGTACTTAAACAAAGGCTGGTATTGCAGACATCTTAACCTCTGTGCATGCTCTAGTCTTCTGAACATTACTGCATCATTGCCTTTATTTATGAGAGAGAATTATTCTGCACTTTGACAGAGATGCATGGCTTTAATTGCTTAATTGATAGCACATGCAGATGAGCAGGATTAATCATTTTCAAAAAAATATGTTTTTCTAAACAGACTAACTCAATAGTTACAGTTTTGACTATAATAAAATATAACATAATATGAAGCCATGGTGGAAAAGAAAGAGCACAGAACACAGAATATTATTGAATTCTTGGTAGTGAAAATTGGTCTTTATCTCATTAAAAGTATGTGTCATTTCAGTAAATGCTTCAGAGGAGACCAAAATGGCTGCTTGGGATTCTCGGTGCTTGCTGCAGGAGACAGTCTGTGAATTGTGCCTATGTTTAAAGATTGCTGGAGAGCTAGGCAGATACAGCACGACAACAATTCATAACTCACCCCAAAAATGCTCTCCATGCACTTGTCTTCCTTGCATTTTTAACACTTCTTCCTCTGCTCACAGTGCTGCATGTACTCTTCCATTTGATAACAATTTCATGAGATTCAAAAGTGCCCTGACTGTCAACGTGAATTGTCTGCTCTTCAAAAGCCTGATATATTTCTGCACAGGTATTGACAAGTAAGATTTTTAAGTGAATTACTCAATGAATGAAAAGCAGTTCTGGAGATATTCTGAAGGGATATAGCATCATCAGACTAGGGGGCACTTAGGTGTGCACATAATGATACTTTTTACTAAAACTTGAGGAAAAGTTGGTGCTTGTTCAAATGAAAGAAGAGCAAAGTGTAAACTCAAAATGTGAAGCAAAGATCAAATTGAGTAGTGTCTGCCAAAGCAAACATCTAGGGTGATAATCTTGGGCTATGTTTCATAATTGTACAAAGGACATTCTTGTTGAATTTCATGAGCTGAATTGCTGTTGTCCAAAAAGACCTGCTTGAGCTCTGTGGCAGCAGTTTAAATATATGGTCAGCAAGAACACCACTGCAAGAGAAGAGGGCATGAAGAAAGCTGCCAGATGCACTGGACAAGATAGATGTGGAGAGGACAGTGCAGAACAAGTGTCTCTGCCCCTGGTTAAAGTTACATGTTCAGGACTTCAGCACAGGTAACGCAGATGCCAAGGGGTCACTCAAGTGATGGAAGATCTCAGTAAGCTTCATGGTGGATGCTGCTAATTTGGTATCTTTGCTTTTTATTTTGTTAAAGAATGCTTGTTTCTACCCAAAAGCTATGGTAAATTGCTGGGAAAGAGGCTGAGAGTTTTTCCAATTGGCTTCTTGCTGGATTGCATGGAGTCTTTTTGAGCGACTAACCCTCCAAAGCAAGCAAATGTGCATAGCTGAGGGGCACCTTTGCTGAGAGTGAAGTAGGGCAGGCAAAGCATGTCAAAGACAACAAAGAACCAGGAGCCTGAGCAGAGCAGACAGAGGAAGACAGCTGGGAAAAATAGGGAGCAGAAGAAGCCAGGCCCCAGGGGTCATGAGATTTTTTTTCCCCCAACAGACCCAAAGGGGGGATGTGCAAACTTCAGTTTTGTGCAAGTCTCAGTGTCACCCAAAAAGCAACTAAGTTATTGAGCTAGGATCAGGCCTAGAGCCAAAGGGTCTCACTACAAGGACACAGTGGATGGGGGGGGGGAGTTGTTTATAAAACATTTTTATTTATAATCTGCCTCATTCTCAGCTTTCTCTCTTCTAAAAAGTTTATTGTTCCTGTTGTGATGCAGTCTGGCTCTAGAGCTTGCATAGCACGGCATGGCTCTGGGGGCACTTGCTCTGAGAAATAGGTGCTGACAGACCCACCTCAGGGTACTGGCAAACTTGGGGTCCCTTCACAGCTATGCAATCCTAAGTGACATCCTAGCAGGCTGGCTTCTACTTCAGAAGGATCGGGATAGCAGATGAGGAAACAGAACATTAATTTTATTAAGGTTCTATATGCATGTTACTGGGCTTGCCAGTCATTACTAATTCGAGTATATGATTACTCAGATTTGATATGAAACATTATAGCTTTTTTCTTATTCTTCTTCATGTGTCTCCGTTCAGAATTTCTTCTGCATAATACTCTCAATCTCCTATCAGTACATTATAGATATATCTATTTAAAATAAAGGTTCAGGATTGAATTTTAAGCTGTTGCCTTCTGGGGATTATTTGAGTCTGGGCCCATTTTTATTTTCTTTAAATATCAGGGCATCTTTTAACACCACTGTGAATTCATTTAGGAACATAAGTTTATTATTCTGCAAATTCAAAACTGGAAGTATATGATTATTTTATACATTATTTTATTAATGAATAAAATACTGCCTTTGACATTATATATTAAATTGTCAAGAATAAGCTTATGTTGCAAGAGCCTTATGAATTTTTTCCAGAAAAATACTCAAAATTTTCAACACGTTCTACCTCTTTGTCTTTGGAGTAATCTACAGTAGAAAGTTGTGTGATGTCTTGTGTTTTCCTCCCCGTTTGATAGCAGAATAGCTTTTGGAAATCCTTTTTTTACAGTTTGCAATGCATGATTTTCAGCAGTTTCCCCAGTTTCAGTTTAGTTATTTTCTCTCTGAGCAGCACAAGTGACTAAATGTAGTGCACACATAATTTTCAGTTTTGAGAACGGTGTAATGAGATGGGTCTATTAAGAAGATAAATAAGATGAACACAAATGGGAGTAAGAATAGCTGGTGGCTTTATTATAGTTCATCAATTTGAAATAAAGTCTTATGAATTACAGAGATGAATTTGCACTAATTTCAAAGATGCACAATACATGCTTACCAGCCCATTCACCCAGATATCTGTGCAATAAACCCCCCAAACTGAGCAAAACCTCCAAAAAGAAGAAAAACTCTCCAAACCCCTTATGAGATCACTTTTCCCCCCCAGCTATTAATCAGGTAATAAGCTGACCAGTGGATGGGGTTAGCATGACATAGTGACATGCCCTAGGCACGAAATAAATGCACCCATTAATGGATTTTGTACTTTCCAATCAAGAAGCTCTGGGCCCTGTCTCTGCTCGTGTGTTGAACCCAGAGGTAGACATGATGCATGGCAGTGACATCTGAGACACCCTGAGTACATCATGTTTTGTTAAAACACATATTCCTTGTTGGTTTATCCACATTTCCACATTACAAACCAGACATAATTGGGAAAGACTAAAAACTCTGTGCCATGCTGTCTGAATTAATATTTCCATAAAGATCCTAAAATATTCTAATTATTAGTTTCCCTGTGCTACAAACCTTTAGGTCTTTTTATTCTCCCTGCTTACAAGTGAGATGAGTCTATACGAGATCAATCTTCTAAACCCAAGGGGTATACACGAGTAATCTGAAGTAGCTACTACACATTTTCAAGGACATCCCATGTCACAACAGGGGCACCATTGGCTGAAATATGCTCCACTCTTTGGTCATGACAAAGTTCCTGATCAAGCCATTTCTGTACCTGTAATCTGTACTCTCCAAGAAATCAACACTTTTCATTAAAGGAAAGTCATTAATTCATTTTATATAGAGGAGTTCTGAAATGTGTCATAGGGTTTTACCTGAAGAAAATTAAAATGTGTGATTTGCATCCCTTTAAGATCTCTGTGTATCCAGCTTTCTAGTCCAGTGATGGACTTTTTGGGCAACTCTGAGAACTGACACTGTTAGTTATTTCACTGAAATAATTGTGTCTGTTACAGCTTTCAACTTCGCCAGCATTTGAAGCATACAGTAAAATATTTAAGAAAATTATACTGAAGAGAGTATTTTGATGTTTTATTTTCATTCGAGTATTGTGTGCTCTGAAGTGTATTTTGGATACTTCTACAGATCAAAAGCATGAACTCTGCAGTAACTCTCATTTACTTTGAAAAATGTGAATTCATCTCATGAAAATTTGAAAAGGTTGCCTGTTCTGGAGACTATATATATAGATAATCAACTCTCTGTATCACTCTACAGTCAGTTAATTTTTTATCTTCTTTCTTTTCCTAATCCTTCTTGTTCTCCATTCAAATATGGCCTATTTGCCTGTGAATAATCTCCATTCTGTAGGCTACAAACTGCTTGCTTCTTGTCCCCTTAAAACTGCACGCATCTATAAATATTTATTTCTATTTCTGTGCTTCAGAGTTTCCACACTGGACCAGATATGCATGAATGGCCCATTTTAGAGAGCTACCAGCATTAGATGCTCCAGAAGACAGGAATCCCTCAGCACACAGGCAGAGTATAGGTCATCTGCTCTTCTCCTCCCTATTAAAACTTTGCAGGCCCTTTCTAGTAGTTAGGAAAGGGCGTCAGTTCAGAAGGAAAATCTGAAAACCCTTTCTAACTTTCACATATACCCACTCTAGTAATGTGTGTATATATATAAGCAACTCAAGTATGTTACTCCTGCTCCATCACTTGCAAAAATACATACTGTGTTTCTAGTATATAATGTCAAAGCTATAGAGCAGCACATGGAATTATTTTTAGAACTGTAATGATCTATATATTTTTAGACCTGTAATGACAACAGTTATTTCATTTTTCACAGAAAAACACCATTGATCATCTTCAAATAAAGCTCAAAGCTTCCTTTCCAGGGATGATAAATCAGTTTATTGGGTTATGACTTTTATCTTTCAAACAGGTTCTTACCTCCAACCATAGGTCTTCTGTCATAAACATCATCCCATAGTGAATGAAACTAAAAATGACTATGGATGCCTCTGGACAGAAGATATATTTCTATCTGAGGCATTAGTGAAACACCAATTCCTACATTTTCTACTACTTTATAGATAATCTGGTTTTGTATGCTGTTCTTTGTAGTTTCTGTATTAATAATATTTCTTTTATAAATGTTTAGCTGCAGAGAAGGGAGGAAACCTGATTAGAAGGAATTGTGATTACTCTGCCTATGGGGGGGATTTCAAGTACTTTTGGGAAGAGCTTTTCAGATGGCAGGCAAGGTGGGAGGAATGAGAATTGAGCCAGGAAAAAAATATGCAGACAGATTCATGGAAAAAATTTTCCAAGTCACAAAAGCACATTCATGTTTCTGAAAACAATATTACAAATATCTCTGAGAAGTCAATCACTTTCTACCTCTTGTGAGTTGTATATTAGTGGATATTTTTCAAGTTTGTTTTTTTGTGTGCTTGTTTATTTAGGATTTTTATGGTAGGTTATTTTTTCTTTTTTAAGAGAATCCTTTAAAACACTAGAAACAGATTGCTGTCTGGAATCTTCAACTTTCTATGCTTTTCTTCGGTCATCCTTGGACCCCAAGTGCATGGATTGGAAAATATAATAAAAAAAGAGTGCTAGATTTAATCCTTTTTTTTTTATGCAATTATATTTCTTTATTTGAGGGGTTTCTTGTAGAGTGATTGAGGCCTTGGAAGAAATATATATGTGCAAGAGGAGGCTAAGGTTTTGGACCTGGTATGTAGCTTCTAGGAAATGAACTGGTAGCTACATATCTTGTTACTAAAAATATGAAGAATAGCTTTGCTCAGTTGGTAGTTCTAACATTAAACTCACATGAGCTTCTAAAAAAAATCATTACCTCATAATTTGAACTTGCACTTTGAAAACAATATGACTGAGAAATTCTGTATTGATATTAGTATACTTACAGCATATATGTATGAATTTGCACTTTCCTGTGTAACTTTCAAGGACAGAGAAACATTTGTTCTGAATATTGAACCAATAGATTTTCTTAACTCAAAGAATGAATAAAGAAATTCCTGTACATAATTGCCTACTGTCCTTGTGTCTGGTCTTAAGGTTTATGCACTCGTAGATGTAAAGAAAAATATTTAAATATTAATATTTAATATTAATATTTATTAATGAATTAAATGCTGTTGTTCATGACCAAAAAGGGCAGATCTCAGCATATGCACAACATTTAGCTGTGCTGAATTGCTCCAACGCTGATCTGCAGATAAACAGAGGTGTTTTACCTCTTAAAAAGACATATATGGTTAAATTGAAGATGTATTTCTCATTGGCCTTTTTAAATAATTAATGATGGAAAAAAGCATACAAATATATAAAACTAACTTCTGATTTAAATTACTCTTGCTTTTAATTTTTTGGATTCAGAAGTTTCTTAGCTGCCTCTGATTTCTTTTTATTAACCTATTTATCTACAGTAGTTCAGTTGCTTATCAAATTTTATGAACAAAATGTTCTTAAAGGCTGCATTTCTATGGCTATTTTTATATTTCCAACCCCTAATTGCAAGACAGAAAAGTGATTTAGTTTGATTTCATTTGGTCATACTCAGTGGGGACACATATAATCGAATTGATGGTCATTATCATAATGTGGAGCTCTTCCTTAATTTTTCTTTGTTCTTGTTTCATCTTCCTTGTCCTTTAGGTCTATTTCTTAAATACTTTTGTCTTTTTCACTGTCTTAATTTTTTGTTTGGTTCCTTTCCATGTTATTTCATTTCTTGTTTGTATCCATCTTTTTGCAATATATTATCTCCTTCATTATCTTCTGAATATCCTACCTTTTATTTCAGACAGCTTTTGTTTTCCTACCTCTTTTTGACTGCTGCCTGACAGAGACCGCCATGACCATTTAATGCTCCCTTCAGCTGGCACTTGACCATGGCAGAACTGATGCCAAACCACCATATGTGAGAGAGATTCTAGCTAGGCTAAGATTGTCAGCTGTTATTTTCCTCATCATCCTAATAGCTTTCCAAAATTGCCCTTTCCTCTAGCTAGTTCCAAATTTTTGGGCTGAAGTGTTTTCTAGAGCTTTCAATGCACAGTCTCAAACTAATGCATGGCTTCTTTACTTTTATTTCTCAAAGAGAAAGAAAAGAGGAGCTAAAACTGACAAGACTATAGACCTACCCCTTTTATGATTTTTTTTTTTTGTTTGCTTGCAAGGAGATGGTACTGAGACTTGGCCAAGGTCTGGGAGTCATGTCTGTTGGCTGCTATTGCTCCTTGGGACTCAACCAAGGAATCTGACACAGCTGTAGTTTTAGCAAGTCTGTTGCATATGTTGGAAGAGAGATGGTTCAAATGCTGTCAGCACTCAGAACTTATTCCAAAAGTTGGACAGAACATTTGAGCCACCATTTTTAATAAAAACTTCATGTGTCATGGCTCAGCTTTACACCATGCTTGACATAATCTTTTTGTTTGCCTAGTACAAGGCAGCATTTTCTCCAGATAATCTGAATTCAGATTGAAATTTTAGGGGAAACAGCAGCAATCCCAGAACTGAGTTAAATTTTCAAGCTCAGCCAATTAAACAAAAATACCTATAGTGCATACTGGCAAATAACTCATCTTGTGTAAAACAGGTTCATGAGGAAAATGTGTTTATGTAGTTTAACATCATTGCTTTTGATGGAGATAGGAAGTACAAGAATGAAGACAGATGAGCTGGTTCACACAGAGGAAATCTCTACTTTTCACTGAAGTGGAAGTTGGTTATTGTTGCTTATTTTACCTAGACTAATGTGTTTTTCCTATAGAGTGCTTTTTTGGAAAATCGAACAACTAAAATTTCTGTTATTGAAAGCATTTTATTTCACTTAAACTCAAAATAAAGAATTTTATTTTGGAGAATACAAAAATATGTAAAGCATATGACAAAATCAAATAAAGCCACTGAAGTGCAAAACAAGACAAAGCAACAACAAAATATTTAGTTGCTGAAATTGGTGATTTTGTTGGTTTGTAGCCACAAATTGACTTGCTCTCAATTTCTATGCTCTTTCCAAATCCTAGTTGACTTGAACCTTAAAGAAAGAAGGAAGCAAGGAAGAGGCAAATCAAGGATGACATAGGAAACCATTGCATCATGCTGATTTTACACTACAGAACTTTCTTCTGAACTTTGAAAAAACCAGAACAAAACACACCTTTTCCTTAAATATAAAATTTGTTTGTTTTTTCTTTTCACTTCACAACGCAAAAAACTTAAGAATCTTTAATTTGGATAATAGTGATAAAGAAGATAACTAAAGTCCAGTATTGAGCTTACTAAAATGAAGGAAAATCATGCTGGATTTTCTCCTAATACATCACAATCAAGGGCTAGGTATGGAGTGCTTATCAGTATCTCCAAATTTAATTGGAATTTGTATTTATAAATAATCTTTTGAAGAAGGTCATTTTTCTAGGCTATTTCAACATATTGAAATGTATGATTACGAGTGTAGTTTCTGTATTCAAAGCAATTTTAGAAGTCACATAGATTTTAAATAAAAGGAAGATAAAATAGCCACAGCCATCCTCACACCTATATGTGCTTGCCATTTAGCTGCCTGTAGGTGGCCTCTTGTTTACAAAGGATTTGTGATTACTGGTTGTCCTCTTAAGCATGCCTGAAGTATCTTTTAAGGCTCCTACATGTTTATTCTGCTTTCAGCTTTTCCTTTTTGCTGCTGAGCTACAGGGGGTTGTCTAAACGTACCCGATCACTGTGAAACCAGTGCATAAAAGGAGTTCATGAGGGCAATGTATTTAACAGTGTTGGACTAGATTCTTGAATGACTCTGATTGATAATTCAGAGATAATAGGCAAATATTTTTAACAGGTGAGCCATTTAAAACATGTAGGTATCGTTTAACTGGGCATTGTATTATCATTATTTTAAAATATTTGCAACCAATCACCACATGCCTGTGCACTTTTACAGGGGTTGCTGGTGAAATAGTTTGGCAAGACTGCTTGAAAACAATCCTTTTGGACTTCAAATTCTATGGTATTTTTCTACTGCCCTTCTATTAAGGTCAATCAGATTTCTGACATTGACCTCTGTGAAAGAAAGAGATCTGCCCTTTCATAGATCATTCCTGCCTCTGCTAAGATAGTCACATTTGGAATAAAAAGCTACCATATTCTTAGGCTCAAAGGACACATGATAATTTTGAGTAGAGGAGTTCGAACTAAAATAGGAATACAGAGATCTTTAGACTGGAAAGGGCAAGCCCAGAGGCAAATGAGAAGGCATGATTGCTAAAATTGCGGTATCAGTTTAACTAAAAGGAATTTCCATTTATATTTACTTGAATGCCTGTGCTGTAATGTCTGGCATTACAAGGCATTTCATAAAAGGCTGCAGCTAAACTAAAAATTCTCCGTTAAAATTACTAGGAAGCAGCATTTCTGTGATGAAATGCATGCTAAAAATATTGACAAGAATAAATCCACACCATTCTTTTGGAAAGTACCGAGCCTTTATCTTGGAAATTAACATTCATTGAAGAAAAAGAGAGGCAAATGAAACTGTGAAAAATATTTTCCAAATGCTTACCGCTTATACATAAAATTCCTCTTCTGTTGAAGCAGATCTTGCTTTATCTACTTTGGAACCATGCTCAGCATAATATCAGTAATAAAATAGTAAGTATTTCCAATCGCAGCTCTTTAACACTCAACTTCAGTGATAAGCAAATTCCAGAACTTTCAAGTACTTTTTAAAGGGTTGCACAACTTGACAAGGTTTTTTTATGCTCAAATTAAAAGTGGATCAACGAAGTGAAACAAATAGCCATGAATTTCTCAAATTTGTAGTAATTTCACTTTTTTCATTAATCAGATTTTCGGCAGACATTTTGATATTCTTGTTTCTTTTGTAGTTCCTTCCAATGACAGAAAATGTATTGGTCTACTTCTATAAGGCACACTTTGAAATCCGTACCATTTAAGTGCCTTTTTTGATCTACTTATCTTCCTTCCTCCTTCTATCGATTTGTAAGCTGGCCATGTTAAATATCCTCAAAAAACCCCAAAACAATAAAAAACAAAACCAACAACAACAACCCCCCTCCTCCCCAAAAAAAACCCTATATGTTTTAGTAACATTTCTGCCATTGTGCTTCCTTTCGCAATTCTTAGTAGATATTTTTTCAGTTCCTGCTCCAAGCCATTGTGGGATGTTGCTGTTTGCTATGTTTACTTTGGGGATGGCTATAACTCAGGCTAAGACAAGTTGTTTAATCTCTGTGTTATCAGGAAAAGCTTGTAAAATATTTTTAGGCACACTTTTTTTTTGAAACAATTAGGCAAATATCCTACCAAATATTTAAGCACAGGTATTTACTGAGCATTTTTAAAGGTGAGCCCACATGAAGAAGAATGCAAATTATGCCCTTCCAGAAACCAAAATATATCTCTCAAGAACAAAATAAGAACTTCTCTAGCTGATGTTTAACTTTGTTGTTTCTTCTTAGGCAATTGAGGGGAAAAGGGGAGGGCCTTGCTAAGTTGCTTTCTAAGGGGAAGTTGAGTATGGTAGTGAGATAAATTTATTTATTTTCTCTTTTCATAGGGAATGCTCACAGTTTTGGCTCTCTTGAACAGTTTCCTTGCTAAGGAGCCAGAGTTGTTTTTCAGTCTGTCCAGGATCACAGGCCTTCTGCCTATACTCCCCCCAGCTGCTGGTAACCCTCTGGTTTTCCATTAATACTTGCTTGAAATAAAACTTGGCTGCTGCTAACCTGATTTAACTAATTACTACCCTCTGCTTTTCATCAAAGCATTCTCCAGACGTTTGATTTGATGCCTCCTTAATCCATCTCAGTGGAATGAATTTAGGCTATAGAGTATTCAGAAACATATTTATGCATGAGATTGGAAGGCAATAACCTCAAAGTGCATGGAAATGGCCCAGGGCCGTGAACAGGAGAGGTAAACACTTAATCCAGATCAGTTTATCGCTGAGGAAGACATTAACTTTCTGGTTTTGTCAGGCTCCAAAAGTCACCTTAATCAATCTGTGAACCAACGAAGCATCTATTTTCCCTGGGTTAACTAGCATTTGTTCAGACCTTCCCATGTGGTCCAGTGACCAAACAATGGATTCTTTTGTTCCAGCTCTCCTCTTTACAAAGAAGGTTTAATTACTTCTCCCAGTTAACCAACATGACATTTAGTTTTAGAGAAGTTTCCAATTCCCACAGATCAAGGATAATCTTGCTGGCAAATACCAAGAACCTTCAGCACAGGAATGCTTAATAGACTGGGATATATTATAGCTGAAATGGTGAGAATTGTGAAAATTGGATATATAGTATTCAGTCTCCTGTGCCTGGTGAAGTCTTTAATAGCTGGAGAGTTAGAAGGGCTAGGTTTATTTTTGGCTGTATGTTAAAATACAACTTCATGAAAAACTGTGCCAGGACTTCTGGAGTTCTATGTGTATTGAGAATTAAAATTGTTACTGTTGTGCATCACGAGCTAGATTTTAACTTTTGTGGTAGTGAAGTCATAAGCATTACATATTAAAGGCTTATTTTTAGTGATGCACTGAAAGAATGCAGTGTCTAGAATGAATTTTGGGGTTTTTTGGGCTTTTTTTTCTTATTAATTAAAAAGAGGCAATAGTCCTAACCTCAAAATACTTGAGCTGTGTACTTTGATAGTGTATGTCATCATTCCTCTTCAAAACAGCTGGAGAAGACTTATGAACATTTTCTGCCCCCTGGTTTCCTAAAATTGCTTTCATGGCTTGCCAGCAGTGAAAGAAATGGATGAGACAATGGAAGTTCTAAAAGAGCAGTAATATTTTACAGCCTCTCATCCTTGAGTAAAGTCTTAACATGACTGAGATAATGATAACCATTTTGATCTTATTAGTAATCTATACAAACAGCATTCAGGGTTTTCATGGTTTTTATTAAATTATTTTGTATCCACAAGTATCAAAATAAGGAAGAGTTAGATGACTGTGTCTTTGAAAGTAATGTCCTTAATAAAAACAGATCCTCTCTTTAATAACATTGGCCTCATGCACATTTATTTGTGCTATCTGTAAAGGTACACATCAGATCAGAAAGAAAAAATAAAACCCTTCTTCATAATTGCAATTCTGCTTATTTATCAGCAAAACTGAAAATAAGTAGAAGTCAGGGTTTCATGGGACAAAAAACCCCTACCCGATATCAGCTGAAAACATTTTGAAAGGATCATTATTTTTAAGTGCTTACCTCATACTCATGTTGCAACACTACCAAGAGGAAAGAAGAGTGTGATAGCACTGTTTCTATCATAAATTAGTATCCAGCCTGCAGCTGTGTAGCTCATTAAGAACTGTGTCATTTAGGGATATTTTGAAAACATAGAGGTCCATTAAAGAGACTGGCAGTGTATGGTTGTCAAACAGACATGCAATTATTGTCATAATATTGCTGTCAATTGGATGGGAGAAATTACACGATGAACTGAGAAGCTGGTTTATATCCTTTCGAGATTTTCCAGCACAATTTTTTCCTTTATTTAGGCCAGCCATCACCCATATTTGAATATGAGGACTCAGAGTGTTTACTGGGAACCTTTGTGAGTACTAATTGCAATTTCTTCGCTCCAGCTTCTGGGGGCTACAATATTTTCCTCTTTCATACTGCCAGTCTACAGCGATTTACACTGCTGTGTCCCAGTGACAGAGATTAGCTTCTGGCTGTCCATTAAAAATCTGACAACATCATTTCTTGACATCCACATTACTGTCCAGAGATGTCCTCTTGTCATGCTTGGGTTGTTGGGAATTACTGAAGGTGGGAATCTTGTTTCTTCCCTTCATGGCAGTGACAAAACACATACAGTGTCTAGCTCACACAGCCAAATTCTTTGGCTGCAGTTCACGTTGTCCACGTGTTTTAGCTCTACACTGATGTGATTATTTCCAAGAGTCAGTAAAGTCCAGGACTGAGTAAAGCTTGTTAATTCTGCTCATGTCTCAGCTACAGGTGCCTGAGCTGCTGCTACCCACTTGGCAATGTGGCTGCAGTTTGTGTACATGGCTTGAAGGCAAGCCCTCTTCTGCGGCTTTTCCAGGGCTCCCTTTGCTGGTCAACTTCTGCCTCTGATCACTGAGGAAGCTGAGGTGTACTTTATACACCTTTGCTTCTCTCTTTTCCTTCTCATTATAAACTGTGACCCACAGCAAACAAAACCTCAAGTGACCCAACCAAGTTCTGCTTTGCCACGTTTAGGAAGCACTTGTATCTAAGGAAGTTGGGGTGGGTCAGAGGTAGGGACAAAAGCTGCTGCTCCTCATAAGACTTGTTTTGTCCTTCACCAGCTTCATTGCCTTTCTTTGGCAACTCCAGCTCCCCTTTTTGCAGCAAGGAGCCCAGAACTGAACACAAGATTCAATGTGCAGCCTCATCAGTGCTGAGTATAGGGGGATGATCACTGTCCTGGTCCTGCTGGCCACACTGTTGCTGATATTCCATTCACCATCACTCTATTGGCCCAACCATCCAGCCAGTTTTTATCCAGTGAATAGTAGAGCCATACAAACCACAGGAAGTCAGTTTTTCCAGGAGAATGCTGTGGAAAACAGTGTCAAAATCTTTACTAAAGTCGAAATCATAGATTTTGTGTTCAATTCTGTTCGTAGATGTTTGACAACCCTAATGAGCAGTTATTTGACAACCTCAATGAGCAGCAGTAGTGTTGATGTTGTAGATAAAATACAAAATAGTCCAGAAAGCCTCGTCTATTTTAGTTAAAATAATTGCTCACTTCTATGTATACAAATTGGCTAAGGTCTTACTAGAGAAATGACTAGCATTCATTTCCTGACTTCATATTTTTTTGTGACTCTGTAAGATGCTTTATGGAATTGGGACCTGAGAGGAATACAAGTTACCCATTTATCCAGTGCTGTGCATTTTAGAGAAAGAAGTGTGCATGGGGAGTGAGGGGACAGGGAGAGAGAGTGACAGGGGTTAGGTGGAAGCATATCACCCATCTGAGGGTCCCAATGATGTCGCGTTGCTCCCCTCCATCTGGTCTTCTTGGTGGTGAGGATTCCCTGCCGTGGCCGCGCCATGCCACCAGGTGCCACGCCACCACGCGCCACCACTATAGAATTCCGTGGATAAGCATATGCTTTGGACCAGGTGGAAATGCCCACGTGCCTCTCTTTCAGGGAGTCAGTTTGACACTGTCCCTTGCAAGTTTGACAGTGTCAAACTGACTCCCTGAAAGAGAGGCACGTGGGCGTTCCACCTGTTGCATCATGCTACAGTGCTCTGGTGCAGGGTCTGGGGACCCCTTTGAGGGGGGCCTTTGATGGGCTGTGTCACCCCCTCTGCTGTGGATAAGCTTTCCCCTGGGACAAGGGCCCCTCAGCTGGGCTCCTCTGCACAGTGAAAGATGGGCGGTCACTGCCTCTGACCTGAGGTTTTCCAACACACACCCAAAGCCTCTCTCCTCCTACCTTTTTGTGGGAGGGTCTGTGTGAGCCTGGCAGCTGATCACCCTGCGGCTGTGGTCTCCTCCCCGAAGGTATTAGGCTTGTGCTTTGTNTCCCTGCCGTGGCCGCGCCATGCCACCAGGTGCCACGCCACCACGCGCCACCACTATAGAATTCCGTGGATAAGCATATGCTTTGGACCAGGTGGAAATGCCCACGTGCCTCTCTTTCAGGGAGTCAGTTTGACACTGTCCCTTGCAAGTTTGACAGTGTCAAACTGACTCCCTGAAAGAGAGGCACGTGGGCGTTCCACCTGTTGCATCATGCTACAGTGCTCTGGTGCAGGGTCTGGGGACCCCTTTGAGGGGGGCCTTTGATGGGCTGTGTCACCCCCTCTGCTGTGGATAAGCTTTCCCCTGGGACAAGGGCCCCTCAGCTGGGCTCCTCTGCACAGTGAAAGATGGGCGGTCACTGCCTCTGACCTGAGGTTTTCCAACACACACCCAAAGCCTCTCTCCTCCTACCTTTTTGTGGGAGGGTCTGTGTGAGCCTGGCAGCTGATCACCCTGCGGCTGTGGTCTCCTCCCCGAAGGTATTAGGCTTGTGCTTTGTGAATGTCCCCAGCCCTGAGTTGTTATTTTCTCTCATCTTCATCAGTGAATGGTCCAGGGCCTCACTCCAAAGGCTTATTCAGGATGTGGTGGAATCCTCTGTAGCTTTTGTGATACAGTTCTGCTATAATAGACAAAAGTCTTTCATGAAAATGTTTAAGTCATAAACTATAATATTTCAGTCTCTGACAAGTGGGAATAACAATAAAAAAGTACACAGCAAAATACTGGGCCCAATTCAGTCTTTTTTTTTCCTAATTGAGTCTTCTGAGAAGACCACATAAGAATACCCACAAAAAAACCACTAATGTAATCATGCTGTAGGAGCCTTTCTTAATCTAACAGGTCTTATTAAATGTAAGATATTCTATACATTGGACACAATAACATAATCTTTTCTGTTCTGGGGAATAATCCATTTCGACTAACATCAGACTTGAAGATACAGTCTCACCTTCTCTGTTTTGATGGTGTGTATTTTTCCAGCTCAGCTTTTTGGGAAGGATCAATAGCTAAACTACACTACTCTTTGTGTTCAAATCCAAGATTGGAAAGGCTGAAATATGAACTCCAGGATTCCCTCCTACTTGCACTTTGCTTGCATAAAGTTAGACGATTTTGGGGTTGTGAGGCCTGGTGATTCTCAGTGTGCCTAAATAAGGGCACATTTTTCAAATCTGGTTGCCCTCCAAAACTGTATTAAGACTGAAAAACATGTAAATTTAAGCAGAACTCTGTGGTGTTGAGGGGTGACCATGCCTTGATTAAGAACATTAAGGATACAAAAAAATTACGCCCACCAACTTTCAAAATTATGACTTGTGACACATTTGTCATTTGTCAGGCTCACAGCATCAATCAAATCTTGTAGCCAGTGACTGGAGTAATTATCTCATCCAGTGCTGGATTTAATTATTTTAAGAGACATTTTCAGGGCACAAAAGATGTAAAATCCTTTAAATCACAATGATATGGGAAAAAAAAAAAACCACATTCACTACACAATGTCCTTAAGATTTTGTGCTTTTTGTTCATAACACATTGACTTACATCACCTGTCATGCTACAGAGTCACTGATTACTAATGAACACATACTTGACTCTGTCATTACCACTTGGGCCTGAAGTCTTTCTCTCTTTCCCTTTACTTGTTCTTCCTCTTTCTGCCAGCTGTAGACATTGTGTGAACACAGATTTTCAGTTCTCAGGACCTTCTGTTTTGTATATCACCTGCTCCACTGATTTTTTCTATCGTTGAGTGGTCTCTATATGCTGATATTTGAGTGTAGTATTTTGTATTTGAGCAGGACTGCAGTGAACATTTGATGGCAAATATCATTATAATGTCCTCTTGCACAAATGCTTCTAGCACCTTTCAAAAGGCATAAAGTCAATCTGTCCTACACAGCAAGCAAAAATAGCAACTGTCTACAATTTGTTTCTATCTAGTAAACATCAGAGTAGAAACTGTGTTTGGCTAAGGTGTGGATGGAATAAAATTTTTGTAAAAAGGAATGATTGTTAGAGTTGAGGCATCATGTTATTGGAAATGGTGAGATTTTCTACCCTGTTGAAGAGAAACCTTAAGCAGGAAGGAAGCAACAATCAGACTCAGTGCTCATTTACCAGAAAGAAGTGGCAATGTTTTCAGAGTGCAGATGCTGAATTGTTTTTCATTCCCATCTCTTACTATATCAATATGAACTAAGGAGATTGAAAGGGATCTAACCTCAGCTTTTGAGATGAAAAAGGAGAAACATTGCTGGATTAAACCTCCTGTCCTGTGGCTGGCATTTCTCTCCCTGTTGTGATCTGGTCCCACAATAATTATGTAGCTTTTCATTAAGATTACTGGGCTGCCACTGCATTTAGTATTGACAATATTGAGTGAGTAGTTTATCTGAGTACTCAGTACAGGGGTGCACAGTGAGATCTGACAGAGCTGGATTTCAGATAGCGAGACCAAACTCACAGACCAAACAGGTGATGACTCACCAAAAAATCACCTCTTGGAGAAAAAAAGGAAATAAAAAGAGGTTAGCTGCAGCAAAATTCTGACTTGAATCAAGAATGATCTTATTTGAATGTGTCAGAGGAGGAGCCGTAATGTGCTGGATTGACTTGTCGTGGATATCTAAACAGTGACAATCTCTTAAGTTAGGGTGGTTTTTCCTTTGAATAAACTTCAACATTAATAAAGTGGGATTTAATAATGCAGTGTTGGCTTGTACTTATGATCTTTCCCATTCCTTACTCTTTTGGGTTTTGTACACATTTGTCATTTCATTTTTCTTCCCACTTACCCCAGTATGGGATAGAATTATTGGGACCTCACACTTTTTCTGCATCTTTTGCAGATTTTGGTCAGTTTACTTGGATAAAGGAAAATATACTAAGTTGGGTCTGTTGTTATTTTAAAAGAACAGTTTAATTACATCTTGCCACTTATGTTTATTTTGCAAGATTAATAAATCATATAACCTGAGGGAGAATTATTTATATATCAGCAATAGTACTCTGATATCATACTTGTTTCTACCTACCTTGAAACCATCAGCAGTGCAAATTTCATTTGCTCACATAATTTTGATTTCTAATGCCATTTTGAGTGCTTCCCACAGGGACTGATTTCATCAGAGGATTAGGTAAGAACCTGGTTTAAACAATAGAGTTCCGTTTTGTACTTATCTGCTAATTAATCATATATACTTAAAGAATCTTTATGCTAGCATTTTAAGTATGCAACTTATTTTACATAAGTCAGAGACTAGCTTGTGTACTAAAATTGCATTTTCTTAATAGTCATGTTCCCATAAACTGGCCATTTGGAACATGGATGTAGCATGGAAGATATTTTCAACCTTAATATAATAGTGACTAGTACCAGCAGAAATGCAATAAACGCTGCAGTTTGGTTCCATTGTCCACTCTTGCTAGCACAAGACCTCATAAAGTCTATTCAGAAGTTTGGATGGCTAAAATCTAGCTACTGTCTCACCCTGAATGTTATCTGCAAACATATAAACAAACAGGAGACCTTGGCTTTCACTTTTGCAAGGCCAAACGAACCCAGTCTTTGTGCACCTACCAAGGAAAACACACATAACTGGCAGTGATAAGGACAACAGAAAGAAAACATTAATTACATTGAGCAGCATTAGAGTAGAGGTCTCCTGCTGTGCTCACCAGTTACTTGTTCTTCACAGCTGCCTTCTCAGCTGGGGGCTCTAAATCAGCACTGAGAGAAGAGACAGAAATGACCATAATGTATTTCTTTATGGTGACAATTTTCTTCACAATGTAGGAAGGTAGTTCTCATTTAATACTCCAGACTTCTGTTTTTCAATTGAGTTGTGCTTATTTTTACCTATCACTGCATAAATTCAGTCAACTGAGCCTGTCTTGACTCTGTTAGGAGTCTGATCTCTGAACAGCTTTACAGAAAATGATAAATGCAGAGACACTCATTGCAAAACTGATATGCTGTGTTTTTACTCGTAAATGTTCTCTACTTCCCTCCCCTCTTGCACAACATGCATTTAAATTATGCTTGGTCAAATTCTCAGATGTCAGATGTAGGATGGGGGAGGGAAGAGTCTCTGAAACTTATGTTAATCTAGTGCCAACTAGAAACTGTTTGGTCAGGGTAGATCCTAAGATCCTCTTCCCTGAGAGATCAAACAGAGACATGAGAGACAGAATTTGGTTTCAACAAATATTAAATATTTACACAGTAGCTCTATCTGTCTTAAGAAGTTACCTATATTTTTTCAGTCAATGCAGAAAAAAAGAGTATTTCTAGGAACTACTAATCTTTCATCTGAACTCCAGCAATCTACCTGTAATTAAATGAGTTATGTCTAATAAGTTCTTCTTTTCTGTCACTGACTACAATAGAAGGAGAGTTAGGGGTGAGCTCAAATGTAAAGGTCTAGGTTAGACACAAATCTCTCCTGAGGCTCTGTTTACCTGGGTGCTCATCCTTGACAGAGAAATCTTTGTAACTTAAAAAGTGGCATTTCAGCTCTTTGTGTGACTGTGGTGTGAATGTGATGCACCTTCTTCTGTTAATTGATAGATATTCATCTGCGGATACAGCAGAACCTCCTCATAATGCCTTCTACATGTAGGTGCTCTAAAAGTTAGTGAGGGATGGGACACTACTAAATAAACCCCCAGACTGTCCAACAAGGTCAAAATATTCTGCATCGGGCCAAGGCATTTAAAATGTTAGGAAAGACCTGCTTGCTTTGTTTTAATGTCTTTAAGTGTTGGCTGATCACATGGAGTTTGGTGGTAAAGGTTGGTAGTGTAGTCACAGGTTTGAGGGGGTGTGGATATGCATATTTTAATTACACATATTTTAAAATAATTGATATTAAATTTTTCTGTGTAAAGGCATCATTTACAAATATACCACAATTTTCATTAGTTACTGGATTTTTTTCCTTCTCTTCCACTTGTACTAGTTTTTTTCTTACATGCCTGGTGTTACATTGTGATGTGCACCTGACATTTATTTCAAAAAGATTTTGCCTAATCAGATATTTACCTCAACATCCTTGGAAGACACTTTTTGTGTCATCAAGGTCTCAGACTTTGCCCAATATTGCTAGCAAAATGCTTAACGAGACAATATTTTAGATATAATTGAGTATCTCATTAACAACTTTTCCAAAAATTGTAGTGAGAGTAACTCCTACAACCTGTACTTTGGAAGAACTTCCACTTCCTATCAACCTATGGTGTGTTTTTCTGAGCAAGTTAACTAATGATCCTTCCAGGAAAAGTCTCCATGGCTCTTTTTTGTTAATAGTGAAAAAGGATGAAAAGTACAAAGTGCGTGTATCAGCAACATGTAAGAGGCAGCAACAAGGGCATCAGTCTGAGCCTCAGGAGACCCTTGCTCGAGGATGAGTTTTCTTTATGTTAGTGGATGTATCCTTTTGTCCCAGATCTATCCAGTATCTTTACTTTGGTAGACACTGGAAAAAAAACAAGCAAAAATTGGTCCTGGTTTCACTTGGGATTTCCATTTAATTACATGACTGTCACACAGTCTGGTTTCTGATTTCTAGCCAAATCTTATGTAATTCTCCACACCTCACTGAGATAGCTTGTCAGTGCAGCATAAAGAGCTATCCTTACAGTTGTTGCAAATCATGGGGGAGGGGGAAATAGTATATCAGTAATCTTGTAAGGCACACCATCTAGACACTAAACATACTGAGAAAAAGAAAAACAAATCTCATGACACTTTCGGGCCTTTTATGGCTTCATCTCTTATGGTTTGTATGTATGTCAGTATTTTCACTCTGAATTTTTTTCCCCATGGGGCTTGAACATACCATTTTATCTCATGCCTCAGTTTTCCTTATAGCCTGCTTGATCTCAGTATTCAGAGCTCTTCACTTTTAGTCTGATGTAGGTGGATGAGAAGTGCCTCGCTGTGTAAAGGAGCAATATAGCCTGAGATTAAAATGCTCTATTATGTGCCAGCAAAAAATTTCATCTGCTCAAGATGCAGGCAAAAAGGAGAACTCCTGACTGAGTTGAGCTTACAATGTCATGTAGGGATATACACGTGCCTGGCGTAGGGGACAGTTCCCACAGCATTTCTGTCTGAGGAGCTACAGTACAGAAACAATACAATAACTGTATCTCTACTAGTAATTTCTGTCAGGTGTCTCATAATTAGCTATATGGGAATACATTTTTCCCATTATAAAGAAATTAGGAGTGATCGATGCTTCACTGTAACAATACAGTGTTTCTGAAGCCCAGTCTGTTGCCAGACACTCCTGTGCATATGCCACTTTCATGTGTACTACAGATGTCAAAGAGTGGGTTCAGAATTCCTGGTGTTCTCTGTGTGTGGCTAAATTCAGTCTGGAGATGCTGCAAAAAGAAATTATTTGAGACTGTGTTTGTAAGAGCTAAAAGCTGGTGTGTGATGTGCATCCAAACTGATCCAAATTCTTGTGCTGTGCCTGAATCCTCACACAGCAGGGACTGACAAGAATATGAAATGTTTTCAAATCTGTTGTATATAAAAACTGTGGGGAAAGGGTGGAAGTTCACTTTAAAATAGAGTCGACGGCATGGAGAGAGAAAGCCTTGTGAAATGGTACAGAAAGTGTCAGGAGGAGAGAGCTCCAGCACCCTGTGGAATCAGGAGAGCAGCACAACAGATCACGCTATCACCAAGAGGGAGGTCATAAGCCCCAGTAAAGAGGGGAGGGCACATATTCACACCCCTATTCCAGCCTGTCCTTGTTGGGAGGAGTCCTTTCCCCCTCCCTGGAGCAGCTGCAGATCCAGCATGACTGCGGGGAAGGAACGCTCCCACCCTGCCTCGCCTCCTCCGCTGCTGCGGCATCTCCACTACTTTGGGGGTTTCGCAGGGCTGAGCTACCCAGATGCTGTTTATTTTGCAAAACGTGGAAGATAATTGCATTCACATATAAGTACACAGAGAGATTTTGTGTATGCATTCATGTGTGTGCGTGTGTGTGTGTGTGTGTGTAATATTTTAAGCTGTCTGGCACATTAATTTAGCCACCTGTCCTAGCCCCTTTCTGCTGCGCAAATTAGATTGTCTCAAGGGAGCCTGTGCAGCTGATTGGGTCTGCCTCGTTACTAAGGCAACCCTTCTCCTCTCCACTATATGCTTTATAGCTCAGCTTCACCAGGCAAAAGATGGAAGAGAAAAAAATGTGTTTCAGACCCTGGGGATACCAGTACTTAATAGATGCTCTTAACAGACTTATTTATTCAGACAAGAACAGAGTTTCTAAATGTGGAAGAGTGGTGAAACAAGTAGAGTCAAATATATATGAAGGGGATGATAAGGACCAAATTAAAGGCTTTTACAAATGCCGTATGAATCTTAAATTAGCTATGCTGTGTTTAGTTGATGCAAAGGTATCATGACAGAATATATCAGCAGCTGTCCCTTTGAAGGTCATCCCTGATTAGGAAGAACAACAGAAACTCTTTATGCCAAAAAACCCACAAATGTAGGGAGGAGTCCTTATGTCAGACTGGCTACAGCCCAAATGATGTTTTATGATCATTTTTCAGAACAAAATTTTTAGTTTGTTCCTGCTTCCTGCTTTTAGATGATTTGTATTGATTGAATACACCGCAGATGTGGTGTGCATTTTATGATGAAACAAGGCATGATTTCTTCTTTGAAGAAGGGCTTCTTGATCTCATTATTTCTTCAGCGGCAAATCCAGGAACATGATAAGCAAAATAAACATGATTATACTCAAGGATGGATAACTGATTAAGGTAATTATATATGCAAATGAAAAGTAGGGATGGATCTTTGAGCTGTAAGTTCTAACCTTTCCTGTGAGGATTTGAGTTCAAAAGTATAAATTTGTGTTTGCATTGGCACAGGCGATGTGCAGTTATAGTCTATGATGTACCTGTTTATGCCTTCATCTTGTGGCCAGTCCATTAATTGTAGATAATTACCTCTGTTTTGTTGAGGGGATCAGGGGAAGTATTGTTTGGACATTCAAAAGTCTTTGTGTAGATAGGATTACAGTGAAGATATTCCAAGGGTGTAGATTTGCTTATAGATGGATTTAGATGTTTATATCTCAAGGAAAGGCTTATACATATAGCTCTTCACAAAAACAAAAAAAGAGGTTCTCAAGGAAATACAACAAGCTCAGTTTTGGGGCTAAGGGCTTGTTTTTTGCATCCTACTAAATAACAAAACTCATAGCCATAAAATGGCTCGGAAGAGACCTTAAAGATCACCTGATTCCAACCCTCCTGCCAGGGGCAGGGACACATTTTGCTAGACAGGTTACTCAGAGCCCCATCCAACCTCGCCTTGAGCAAATCCAGGGATGGGACAGGCATAACTTCTCTGGACAACCTATTCTTGTGCCTCACTACTCTCACAGTAAAGAATTTCTTCCTAATATCTAATCTAAACTGTTGCCACTTGTCCTGTAAGGACATGATTTGTACATGCCCTTGTAAAAATTTCTTTCCATCTTTCTTGTATTGGAAGGTATTGGAAGACCACATTTAGGTCACTTCTGAAGTCTTCCCTTTTCCAGGTTGAACAATCCCAATTCACTTAGCCTTTCAAGAAAATCCACAGCCTTTCAAATTCCACCCTCTGTTGCCAGACCTGCTAGCATCACAGACAACATCCAGCTCAAAGCAGAAGGTCTGACAAACCTCACTGCATTTGACTTGGTGAGAAGGAATAAAATTTCAGGAGTTGATATCCTGTAGGACACATGATATGTACCTCCTCATGATTCCTTGAGAAGCAAGCTAATAATTTTATTTTATTTGCAGTAATACAAGTGGTACTGATCATATGAAACTCAAATCTTGTTAAAAGTTAATTACAGAATTTGATGCCTTTCCATGCTAGGCTGCACAGACAAAGGTCATTATACCGTTTTGGAAGACCTTTCATTTCCAATGCAAGTCAAAGTAAATAAAATGTTACTGGATTCAAACTACTCCAATATTCATCTCTCAATTTTCCGCACATAAATTTAACTTCTGTTGTCACTTCTATTTTGATTTTTTTTCAGTTTAAGATTTTTTTTTAAAGCACTAAGAAGAAAATAATTTTATTGTCTATGATAGTCTGCAATCTGCATATTTTTCCTAAATTTATCACAGTGTAAGCTTTTGTAGATTTCTTTATCTTTTGCTCTAGTCTTGGCAGTTTGAGTGACTCGAACCTTGAGCTCAGAAAGTGGAGATTCAACTCTGAACATTGGAAAAGAAATATGTATCTGGAAACTGAAAACACATGTTAAAATGAGCACAACTAGGTAACAGCATGATTAATTTTCACTTGGAACAACTATCTCTTAATTTTATCAAGGAATGGTTTTGAACTTGTGCCTTAGTCATATATACATTATTTGGCTCAGTGTAGTAGAAAGCATTATTTCCTGGTCTGCTATGTAGAAAAAAGCAAGTTAGACATATTGTTCCTTGTAGATATTCCATTTAATTAATATAAATTCCCTTCCATTAGGGTAAACTGAAAATCTTCATTTTCTTTGGTTATTAAGATACAAATTATGCATTTTCCATTTCCAAGGATCTTAAATGAAACCCAGTTTATCATCAGGTAAGTCTGTGATGAGAGAATTAATGAGTCACCTTGTAAAAATCACTTTTTCAGGGAGTGATTTTATTGGGTTTGTATGGCAGGGTTTTAGTAGTGGTGGAAGCGAGTCCTACACACAAGGGGGTGACTTGTGTGAGAGCCTGCTAGAAGCTTCTTCGCCTTTAACAGAGCCATGCCATCTGAATCCAAGACGGACACACTGCTGGCCATGGCCAAGCCCATCTGGGATAACATATTTAAGAAGGGGGGAAAAAACTGTGCAGCAGCTGCAGCTGGAGAGAGGAGTGAAAATATGTGAGGGCAGCAGACACCTGCAGACACCAAGGTCACTGCAGAAGGAGGGGAGGAGGTGCTCCAGTCACTGCAGCAGAGATTCCCCTGCAGCCCGTGGTGCTGACCATGATGAGGTAGCTGTGCCCCTTGCAGCCCATGGGGGTCCCTGAAGGAGCAGAGATCCACCTGCAGCCCATGTTGGAGCATGTGGATGTGCAAAAAGGAGGTGGCGACCCCATGGGAAGCTCACGTAGGAGCAGGCTCCTGGAAGGACTTGTGTAGAGAGGAGCCCATGATGGAACAGGTTTGCTGGTAGGACTTGTGACCCCATGGGGGACCCACACTGGTACAGCCTGCTTCTGAAGGAGTGCACCCTATGGAATGGACTCTATGCTGAAACGCTTCATGGAGAGCTGCAGCCCATGGGAAGAACCTGCCTTGGAGAAGTTAATGGAGAACTGTCTCCTGTGGGAGACACTTGATGCTGAAGCACGGAAAGAGTGTGAAGAGTCATCCTCTAGAGAGGAAAGGAGCAGCAGAGACAATGTGTGATGAAATCAGTGTAACTTCCATTTCCTGTCTCCCTGCGTTGCTGTGGGTAGGAGATACAGAAATCAGGAGTGAAATTGAGACCTGATTCAATTTCAGGGAGGGGTGAGAGGAAAGTGCTTTTGAGACTTATTTTTCTTTCTCATTATTGTACTCTGATTTGATTGGTAATAAATTAAACTAATTTCCCAGTGTTGAGACTGTTTTGCCCCTGATGGTAATTGGTGAGTGATCCCTCCCTGTCCTTTTCTTGACCCAAGAGCCTTTTTTTACAGGTTCTCTCCCCTGCACAGCAGAGCAGGGGTGTGATAGAACAGCGTTGGTGGGTACCTGCTATCCCGTCTGCATGGACCCACCACAGTACTGAGTGCCCCAAGGAATTAAAATATTCCTCAAGTATCAGAAGACCTTTTCTTCATGCGTCCTGTTTTTATGTAGCTGTTTCATGCAGTTCTGTCTTATGTAAAATGACTAATTTTTATGAGAGGCATTTACTGTTTAGCAATACAGAATTGTAAAGAGACAGAGGCAGAGTCCTTAGCTCAGGGTCTTGTCACTTGCTCTGGTATCATTCCCATAATGTGACTAAACACTATTTTGAAAAGATATTTATTGTCCTTCTTGCTCCTTCCACCAACTCCAATCCTATGAGGAAACTGTTGTGCAGCTTGGTTGCTTTGCTGTATAGAAATATGTAATTCCCAGTCAGTTTGCAATCATTTCTTTTGTGTCAACATAGTCTTTTAACTTCTGTCTTCCTTATGCTTAATCACTTGGTGCTTCTATAGAGACCAATCAAACCCTTCTTATCCTTTAGGCCTGGCCTGTAAAACAGTCAATCCACTCTTGTAAAGGTATCCTTTTCCTAAACAACCTAAATATATGTTCAGATACATGAGCAATCAGAAGCACACAAAACACAGATGGATCTTAGTAATGCCTAGTACACTTATATAAATATTTGTCTAAGTCTACTGGGAAATACCTTGTCTGAGTTATCCTAATGTGCTGGGGAAACATTTTCCTCTCTGTTGTCCACATTACAGCCACCCTTGAATTTATGTTCTTGAAGTCTTATTATCTGCTGACCTCCACCTGACAAATTCCTATAGCCGCAGTGTGATGTGGCATTTGGTATAATTAAGTGCGTCCTGTTTCCTTTGTCACTCTTCCTAATGTAAGCTCTTTTCATTTTGTAATCTACTAATTGCAGTAGCAAGTTCTTACTTTAGAATCCAGGTAAATAGTACAATTGATAAAGAATTTTGGGATGTGGCACTGTAAAAGAAATTAAGATCCCTGTGAACAGGACTGAACTGTAGGCTAAAGCTGTTCAGAGAGACATTCTACCACCTTTGCTGTCTGCATCGACCTTTAAGCACCTTCTTCCTGGTAAAACTTTTTGTCTTCATTGGTAAACTTAGTTCTAATAAACTTCCTTCAGAAGCAACTGCTGTGGCTTCTCCCTTCACCCAGGTCTCTATCTATATTATAAATCTTATTTGTCTCATAATCCAAAATTACAAGATGGTTCTCTTCCTTGAAGTGTTAGAAACCTTAAGGAAGTTCAAATGAAATCCTTTATTTCATCTAAAGATTGGTTATTTTATTAGATTAGCCTGCTTCATCATATGCTAAAAAATACTAGTTTTCTTCAAAAATTTCTTTAAACTTTACATACTAGGGAAGCTATTTTAGTTGCCTTGAGGTTGTAAGTTTACTATGTATAATACTTTGAGTGGGCCTTACAAATATATAGGAAGCTTATGCTTAACTTGTATCTTATGCTTCCCCTTCCCCATTAAATGGGTCATTAAAATACCGATTTCCCCAAAATTTCCAGGAATATGTATCAGTTCTCCCAAGAATTCTAGAAATGTTATTTTCATATCCATCTCAATCTTTGCACACAAAACTTCTGTGCTTTGTTTCAGCATCAGCTTTGATAATTACCATGCTGAGACATACATTCCTACAAACCATTTTATGTGTGTCCCAGGTCTAGAATTGCACTTATTTAAAAGCTGAGGTAAAATGTTCACTTACAGTCATTCATATATTGTCTTTATGTTCATTGTCACTGCATAATGGCCTGTCTCCCCTTCCACCTTCTTAATTCATGTAAATTATGGACACTTTGTAATTGTTTTTAATATTCTTAGCATGGTTTAGTTCAGCCTCACTTCTACTGAACCATACTTTTCTTTTATACTTTTTAACCTCTAGAAAAAATACTATTATTTGCTATTTCTCCGTACTTTTGCTTGCTTTTTGCAAGGTAGTTATTAATTCTGTATTCAGCTCCTCCTTGAACGGTTTTTCATATTTTTAGGCAGCTTCCAGAAAAATGTTTGTACTTTCTATTTAAAATCTGAAATTTAAATCCTTGAACTTTTCAGTCTCCTTAATTTCTCAATGTGTTTTTCCCAATGAAGTAAATTGAATTATAGGTACAATTAATCTTTTTCATTATTTATTTAAGTCAAAGAGAGTTCAGTTCATGATCACTGGATCCATGCTCATTTTTTGATGCCTGGTTCTTTTAAAACATACTGCTTAATTAATTTTTTTTTTTAAACTTAAAATAGCTTCATTGTTTGGGATATTTTTTTGTTACTATTACCACAGTGATACTACTTGACTTCTCTATTTTTGCAATATTAGTTTCTTAACCTCATGCAGTTTTTGCTACTATTTACATTCTCAGTTCTACCCTTACCTCCATTTGACCACTGATTCTAGACCAAATATCATCTACTACTCCAGAAGGATAGATCCACGGTGTTACTGTTTACTGCTTTAATTTACAAAATCATGATTGCAATCTCATTTCATTTACATCCCTTTTTATATATCTTTCTTCCTGAATTCCATGTAGTATTCACAAGTTTGAGTCTTGTCTCACATACGGTTCTGACACATCTCTTTCAGTCCTGCAGCAGTGCATGGTTATGGGACACGTATGCATTTATAGTCATTCACTTTTACGGCTTAATCTTCCTGCACTGGTGTATCAACAGCACAATTTGACTTTGCACCATCGAAATTTTTAAGTGGAATAAGCACAGTATATCATTGCCTATATAACTGACTATAGACACTTTAAAATGCTTTTCAAAGAAACACAAATGCATTCTGGGAAAGTGTTCTTGCTTTGCCAAAGCCAGTACTTGGAGTTACATCAAATTCATCTTTTTCATCTGATTATCAAGAAAGGGTGTAAAAATTCTCTGTACTGTATAGCATATCTGTATTTTATCTTACAGAGTACAGTTTGATGTCTCAGATATAGTCAGGAATATGGTTTCTATCAAACTAGGAAAAGCCTCTCTCCTAGTCTTCCAAATTACAGGACCAAAATCAGACAGTGACCTGTCCATCATGACGGTAAATGGTCCCATTTACTCCCTAAAATTCGCTATGAAACTCTTGTTTATAGAATGTATGAATAGATTTAGACCTTGGATGAGAAATAAACACAAAGACATTTTTTGACTCGGCTTTCTCTACGTTTCTGTCTTTTGTGTCTGTCTGTCAGACGTATTTAAACATTACTTTGGTGAGGCTTATCTTGAATCAGAGTGGTGTTTGGATGTTATTTTTCTATATAAACAGCAAGAGACAAAACAACGGACACAGAATGTAATTTAATATTGATACACTGTAAGAGTTCGGCAGAGTGATTTAATTAAATGCTAGTGGAAAGGTACTTAACCTTTTCTATTAACCAGAAATTTATGCACAAAATGCAAAGACAAAGGCAGTTTGCATTAAACACTGACTTCTTTTAACTAAAGAGCTGTGGAGAGATTGATTGCATTTGCTTAAGAGGGAGCAGTGCTGAAAATTTCTTAATTCAAGTGGCTTCCATTTAATTGTCAAGTGGCTCCAGAAAAGGAACAACTAGCTGAGAGTAAATGAGACTCCTTTGTTTCTGCTCCTTCTCAAGGACCCATGTTTATAATTTAAACATGCAGAAGATTCATGTATTGAAAGGGTCTTGAGCTTGTCGGTTTGGTGTCTAAATATCCATATCCAGAGAGAGAGAGAGAGAGGGAGAATCAGGGACACTGAGAGATTTATAAGCCTATCCCTACCCTGCATTCCCTAGATCACAGAAGGAGAATATTTCAGCTGTGGGAGATGGTTGTCTTTCTCAGAAGCCCAACATACACTTTCCTGTCAGGCACATTTTCTTTCACTGGTCACAGTTACTAAGGAAACCACCTCTTCTGTGTGAAGGCATCGTAGGTGCCTCTTTTGGGGGCTTGAATCTGGGACTGCAGCCAGCCACAACTTGCAACTTGAAGCCTGTACTTCAGCATACTTAACCTTTGACCATGGATACATTACATAATACAGTGAGCTTCTGCATGACAGAAGTGGCTGAAGGACGAGTTCTTCAGGGAAGGAGGGCCAAGAAAACCTCCCTCCTTCCTTGCTCTGAAAGAGCGGTCAGCAATGCAAGCCACAGTTTATGGGACATTGGGAAGAGATTGATTTAAGTCCTCTTGGGAAATCTGATACCAGATTTACAAAGTAGTGCAAAGAACATTACATATTAATCATAAAAGATATCAGGATAGTAACAGTAACAAAAGTCCTCAAACTCATGAAATTATATATATGATGAGATGACCTGACAAACTCAGGAATATATGAGCTTGAACCGTCTCTGGTTTCATCATTCAAACCATGTTGCTGACCTACAAGCTCCAGTGATTCAAAATGAGGTGACTTAAGAGATCACTGTTGCTGCTGTACATAGCTATTGATTGGAAGTCCTTTTGTCCTCACGTGAGCAGAAGAGGAACTCATGATTCCAGTGAAGTGTGTCCTTTGAGCAATACAAAGTATGTACTGATATGTAGCCTAGTACACTCTTAATAAAAATATATTGAATATTAAATATAAAAAATTGGCATCTGTGAATACCTGAAACACTGGCACTGCTGTCTGAAAGGTTTTGAGATTACAGTATTAATTAATTTGTTGATGGGTATTTCTGAGCACCATGTAGCAAAACTTAGAGTTTGCCTTCATCCCTCCTTGGGGATGAACAACACAAGCTGTAGGCTACAAATATTATTAGTACTGATAAAGGAGAAGGTTGGCTTAGAGATAGAGTGTAGTAATCTGAGATGCTTCTCAAGCATGCCATAGTAAGTTCCTTTTGCCTGGATATATGACTTTGGAGACAAAGTCCACAAACATTTTTGGACTCCAGCTCCCATGGAGGTATGGAGCTTCTCACATATTTCAGTGGAAGTTCTAAGTGCCCATAGTCAGCATGGGACTTAGACCTCAGCGAGTCAAAGCTCTCAATGGTTAGCACATGTGCAGTCTCTTTGAGGAGTCTGCAACATCTGTTTACAGGTAGAGTAAAAATAAATACACTTTCTCCTACCTTCTCTCTAATTAGATGGTAACTCTTAACTCTTTTGTGTGCTCATACAGTGACTACCACAATAGGTCATTGATTTCAGCTGTGGCCTCTGTCTTTGCCACAGTGTAGTAGTAGTCTTCACAAAAATGAGTATTTCAAGCCGTCCTGTCAGCATGAATAGAAAAGAATTTTAATGACTGTAAACAGATTATATGTTTACATTTGCCTCCTTTCTGCATTTAAATTTTTCAGTGTTTAACACATCAGTTATTCTGAAACAAATGATACGATTTGCATTTAGGGACCAGCAGACAGAACACAGTAGTAGGCTGCTGAACTGAAATTCCTCTTTGGGTTCTGAATTTTCCTACCACTTTCAAATGTAAAATCCAGTCATAGTAGTCTCATCAAGGGAGAAGACAGCTGAGTGAATTGTACAGCCAGATAGTTGTCATTTCCTTAGATCTTTCCTTCATTCTCCATGGCTAGAGATTTGCAAACATAAATAATGAAATCAATTAAATTTGAATTTTGCTATTCACAGAAATTGCATCCAGAACTCAATTCATTCCCTTTACAATAGATATGAGTGATAATAATCCCTGCTAGCCTTTCCCTTTGTGTTTGCTCTCTTGCTTGTTCTGTGGATATATTCTCTCTGGATGTCTTGAAGCTAAATGTGCAAGAGTGCAGTTGCATTTATAGGCACATGATGGAGGAAGGGAAGGGTGGTGAAGTCACAGCAGATCCTCAGCTTTTAAAAACAGATGATTTGCTGCAAATATTTCTTGATGCCTGCAATATGTGTTCAGTGTAAACAAGGGGTTCTGTGAACAGCTAATGAACTAATGAAGCCAGATTTCCTACGAATTTCTGTCTCTTGATTGACTTTTTAACTGAGACACAGTTTCACATTATATTATGCCTAAAACATTCTAACTGCAGAGCATGCCAAAAAAGGCAGTCCTGCTTCTTTACTCACTTTCTACCATGCATTACCACCCCATAAGATCTAGCAATTATACAGGCTCGAGATGAATTTGAAACCTTCATTTGTGTGTGTGTGTGTGTGTGTGTGTGGTGTTATTCCAACTGGATCAATGAGCTGATTATCTCTAAGATCAGAACCTCTCTGCCAAGTTTGAAATTTAGTCACAAAGTTCTGAAGATTTTAGACAAGTGAATGTGTCTGCAGGCATATGCATGGGTTGGATGTTTAAGTGGAATGACTGTGTGCTGCAGTCTGATTTTAGACTGGAGTTAAATGAATAGCTAATATAATAAATGTGTCTTTGAAATGTCTTTATAGCCTGCGACAATTCTTGCCGAAGAAGGACAACATGTAAAACTTCAGGAAATTAAGGACACAGTTAACTATGCTACAATTCAGGATGCTGATAAGCAACACATCAAACCTTCTGGCTGGATTCACTATCATTTTCTGGGGTCTAAGTAGTATGTATTCAATGCACTTTGACAAAATGAATGTGTAAATGTCACTAGTGGAATATGTCAAGATGTTTCACTTGATACACATGTGTAAACAGGCACCCTTGAAAAGAGTTTGTATTTATTGTCAAGCCCAGAGTAAAACCAGTATCAGCATCTAGGTAGACTAGTAATATGCAGTCAGACTAACCAAAACGTTCAGGAGAATAATAGCAGAGGAACAATCAGCTACTCTAAGGGTGATAAATGACCTTTGAATCATGTGTGTTGGCACCCACTAAGCAGAAAAGCAGACAAGGGCCTAAACTTTGATGGATGTGCTTGAATTATCTGCATGTGGATCAACAAACTATCAAAATGGTTTCAGCAACTGCCCTCAGAAACGTTGCTGTGTATGTGATACTTGATGTTGACCTAAGGCAATTTGGGAGACATTGCTTTAAGTGCATTTTCTTTGCATTTGTAAACGAAGCAGAAAGTGTGTCTGGACTATATGCAAATGCGCACTCTGATCTGTTAACATCTGACACTTCATGATAGTCGTGGTCCTTAGTGCCTGGCCAGCTCCTCTGTTCTCCCTACATTTGTGTCACACTTATCACTTGCTCTGATAACCACTAGGCCAGCTCAGTGTTGTATCCTGGGTAAGTGTTCATCTGGAGGGCTGTTGCCTTGATGCTCCTTTAGCTCTGGCTGTGGATGTGCTTGGCTTAGCCATTGCACAAACTCTGTGCCTCCCCTCTCCTGTTCCATTGCCCTGGCAGGTGGCCCATCTGTGTGCTGGCGTGTGTGTTTCAGTCTGATGCACAGCAGTGGCTTTGGGGAGCTGAATGCAAAGCCATCGCTCAGCGCTGGTATTTTCAAGGCCTGACTGAAGGGCCCGTTCCTACTTTGTGGGCCATGCTGCAGCTTGAGCTCTTGTGACCCCAGGACTCGGTGCTGGGCTGATGCAGTGAACATTCTGCCTTGCTGATGGACTGCTTCGCAGCGCGAGGAGAATCACAGTGCCTCTCTTTCGGCATCTGCAAAATGTTTGAAGTAGAACTCAATATTCCTCTTAAAACTCTTTAATCTGTGCATGATATGGGTTATAAAACAGCTGGAATAAACCCCACCGTGACAACTACACTAGTTCTGATCTACCCTTCAACTTTTCTGGCATTGCAGAGACACCAATGCACATATGCTGGCTGGAGTAATAGCTCAAAGACATTTCCCATCTTACTAATATAATTTAAATTTAATTTGGAGAACAGATATAAGCAGTGGCACAAAAATAGTGTTTTTGTTAGCAGCAGTCATACTTGCACTGAAAGTATTTGGCAGAGTTATGCAAGATAACTCTTTCTATATACTGGCATGGAATATATTTGCTCCTTTTCACCTTCCACAACACCTTGTTTAAAAAGAACCTTTGACACGCATTACTGACACAGATTACTATTTTAGTACCATATTTTTGTCTGTATTTTGCTCACATTTTCTTCTTGGTAAGCATAGCTGTCCCCTTTCAACTACCCTTCACCTCCCGCCTCTCCTGCAAGATCAAACGACAGACTTCTAAGCACTGGAATGGATTTCAGAGGTGCTGGAGGGTGGGGAGGGGCTGCTGGATTTACCTACCACTCTTACTTTTATATCCTTATAAGGGTATGCCATGCAGTAAACATTAAGTAACATTTTAATTCTAGACTGCTCACCTTTTTGCTGCTTGTGGTAATAATATCAAAGAAAGTCCTTTGGTATTATTTTACAGAGTAAATTTGCTTTACCTTCTTTGTGAGGAATCTGGGGGTGGCTGGTTTGGATTGTTGCTAGCTTGGGAAATAAAAGCACACATATCTGTGCTGGCTTATTTGTCCTGCTGAGAAAACATGCACTCTAGATCTATCCAGAGGAATATTAAATGATAGCCAGGTTTCCAAACTTCTGCTTACATAAGCAATTACATTTAAACTAAAAATGCTATCTTATTTAGCTAGGTAAAATATAAATGAAGGACAATAACTTTCAGTGACTCTTGCTTTCCCAGTCAAGAGATTTAGACCATACAATTTAGGGATTTTCTTTTTCTTATTAATACTATCTTTTAATTTAATTTAAAAGGACTTTTTTTTGTAGGAGCAATAACTGACACCACAACGGTTGATGCCATAAGGATACTGCTTAAAAGGGAAACCAGAAAACAGGGCATTAATCTATAGCTGACTGAGAGTAATGTTTTTCATATCTCCTAGTCCACAAAAAAAGAAAAAATCAAATCCAAATCATCCACATGTGTAGGCCCTCTTTCAGAAACTGCTATCATACATTACTGCTTATGTACTAGTGCCCATGGGTGCCAGGGTAGCACTTAATTGGAAAGCAACAAAAACCCCAAGCATTCATGTAACCTCACCAAAAGAGCAGTCAGCCCTTTCCCAGTATTTGTAAATCAAATGTCAGATGTAGTGTTGATATAAATACAGTTAAATGAATATTCTACCCTTCTAAAATACAAATTCCAGCCCATCTCTGTCCCAGGTAGGTGTACTAGACTAAAGATGACAGCAACAAATAAACTTTTACATGGTTCATATTGAAAGGCAAGCAGTGGACATTTCTATGTTAGCTGGGTTTTGATGTCAGCATTTCTTTCAGCAGCTCTGACACTATATGCAATTAGCCTTCTGTTCTTGTTGGTGGACTCTAATCTTGTGATTCTACAGAGATCCTTAGATCCTTTTTTTTGTTTTATTTGAAAGATATTAATTTTTAGAGACACCAATATATCTGTTGTAGCTTTGCTCCAGGCAGCACTCACTCACTCCCCTCCAGTGGCATGAGGGGCAAAATAAGAATTGTAAAAGTGAGAACACTTGTGGCTTAAGATAAAAACAGTTTAGTGGAGCAAAAAAGGGAGGAAAAGAATTCTAACAATAATGATGATAAAAGAATTAAAATATACAAAATGAGAGATGCACAATACAAGTGCTCACCACTTGCTGACTTACATCCAGCCAGTTCACAAGCAGCAGCTGATGGCCGCCTTTCTCCCCAGTTTATGTGCTGAGGATGATGCCATAGAGTATGGAATATCTCTTTGGTCAGTTGGGGTCAGCTATCCTGGCTGTCACATTGCAGCTCCTTGGGCCTTCTTGATGATGGGATGGGGTGAGAAGCAGAAAAGTCTTTGGTTCTGTGCAAGCACTGCTCAGCAATAATGAAAACATTTCTGAGTTATCAACACTTTTTCCAGCACAAATCCAAAACATGGCCCCATACCAGCTAAAAAGAAGGAAGCTAACTATTCCACCCAAAACCAGCACAACATCATTTTACCTGTTATGTTTAGTTCTGACAGAGAGATGCCCTACTTTAGTCTTAGAGGTCCAGATAAGTCAGCTTACACAGGCTTTGTAAATGCACAGTCCATATACAAAAGGAAAGTGCCTCGGGGTCATCTCCTGTCAGGTGAAAACCAGATGTCTGCCATCACACAGCAGTTTGAGACAGGAAGTTGCTGAGCTGGAATTAATGGGAAGGAGACAGATTGATTCTTTGTGTATCATCAACCCAGAAAGGTAATAATGAGAAAAAAGAGAGAAGTCTACATGCTGTGCTGGCTGAAATAACTGTGGAATTATAAAACTTCAGTTTATGTTGCTTTTAAAAATAAAATTCAGAACTATTTGCTACCTGGTGCATAAAAGTGCATTTGCTGTTAGCACATATTTTAAATCACTGGATGTGGGATATGAATACTGTACTATGGAGAATTTAGTTGCCAGTAAGATATACTTTGGAAGGCTACAAATACCTAAGGTTAGAATGATGTACCTGTTAACTCTCTTAAGGTAAGTTTGAGGAATGTTTTGAGGAAACCACATGCCACATTTAGTAGTAGTCTTCTTCAGTCTGTGCATGTCAGAAAACTGCCTGGTGAACTCAGCAAGTGCATTTATACAGTGAAAATTTTGTTAGCATTTGAAATCCTTTTGTAAGTTGTTATCATCTATTTAATTTATTACTATCATCTTGAAAGCTTACCTCCTACAGAAGCCAAACAGTCCAAAATATCCATGACATGAACTGGAAAGCTGGAGAATTCTTGGGGGTATTAACTTAATTTGGGATTTAAATTAAACATTATGCACATTGACTAAGGTGGCTAGTAAAATACCTAGGCGCCTTAAAATTGGAACCCTGTCTAGCTGAATCAGCATATATGATTCCTATTTTTTCATTTCAGAGCAGTAACAACAAAAAATACTAGTAAAAAAGAATCCTAGATTTCTCTAATTTCCAGTTTCATTGTCTAACCAAGCTTGTACAGCACTTAACACTCCTTGTGAATTTTGCTGGTAAAGTTTTCAGATGTTAAGCATTGACAGCAACACAATCATGTATGAACCACTTCTGGCAACAGAAAAAAAGTCAAGAGCTGACAGAAGATTCATTATGTCCTTTGCTGAGTCTCAAATAGAAGGGGCTAGAGACTCTGAAGAAAATTAACAGTATGACAAGAAACACTACACAAAATATCTGTGTCTCCGTGCTGTTCTGGTTTGACTATTTGATTAGCAAGCTCCTCAAGCAGAATAGTTTCAGCAATACTCAAAACCTCAGTTTTAGTATTCAGTTCATAGATGAGGTGATTATTCATTTCTTTCTTACAGCCTTCATTACAGATGGTTTCCCTAAAATTTCCTTTAATGCGAAAATTTCTCTAATTACTTCATTGTGCCAAGTGGAATATCTTGGAAAGCTTAAAATAAATGTATTCCACCATTTTGGAGCCAGAGAAATATTTGAAATGAGTAGTGTTTAGTATTTGTCACTTTTCAAGTTCCTTCTTTGCTCTTTGTTCTTGAGCAATCAATGTGATTTTAATTTAGCCTTTTATCTTGAGACAAGGCATTGGTGGAGATGAGGAACATCTATTGTGATACATCTGTATAAATAATTAAATGATGTGCATAATCTGCTTGGTTGCTGTCTGAAGTAGTGTAGGATACATTACCAAGTAGTCTTAGTGTGACATTTGTGTATGTTGTTTTACTTGTAACATGATTTAAAAACTGATTAAAAAGCCCTGCCAGACTTTTAATTGAGTGTTGGCACTTGCACATACAAAATCTAGTGCTTAACAGTTGTATCAGAACAAGTGCTCAAAGGTAAACTCATGTTAAGCTTTGACAAATAGAAATAATGATAGTTTGTATGTGCCAATAGTAAGAGAATCAAGATTAATTAATAAATTGCAATTTGCAGCTACATATGTGCATAGTATTCTAATCTCCAAGTCAGGCACTACAGATTATTTCTGTATTTATGACAGGGATCATCGGTCAGTGTTGCTTGAGATATTTTTATTTCATAACGTGAGAGAGCTGAACTATTTCAAATCTGATGAGAGGCCAGAGAATAAGTGTGCAGCATGGCCATATTCACAAGCAAGTGGCTTCAATCATCAGGATTATTTCAGTTACAGATCTCAGGAAGGATGCTGAAATGCCACCAAAGAGCTTTGGATTTATACTGTCTTTGGCTGAATTCAATCTCATAAAAAACTTATAGGACATTTTAGCGAAAATATCTTCTCAGAGTTATCAATATTTTTTCATTCTTATGGTTGCTTTTAAGTAAAAGTGCATCTTTTATATTGGGGTTCACAATTTTCTGAAAATCATCCAACAGTTAGGTTCTTTGCTAAGCATTAGATTTCACTTCTCTGTTAAAACAGAAAAATAGAAATTTTTACTATTCTTTCACAAATGGTATAATGAAGTTTGGCTTCTACAAATTTAGGCATATAAATTGAAAGAAACTTAAAAGCAAAAATTTTCAGACACTGAAAACCAGACGATTGAGCTTCCTTTTATTATGCTTCAAAATATTGATGCTGGGGAAAGGAAAAATACATATTTTTCCCATTTAAGTGTTTGTTTAAGTGGCCTACCTCAACAATAATGTTACAATTCATAAAATCCAATTTGCATATATATTTTGGATATATAATTATAGTTAAAATCTGTTGACTGTAAAATTTACTCCTACTGAGGTTTTTGCAACCATACAAATACACAAACAGTAACTAAATAAGGTTTTGACAGCGCCAGTAATCTATTCTTTCAATTTCCTGCAGCTGACATATGAATTATCAGCCCCTGGACATCAGAATGATATATGTAATTGATAGTTGCTGGCCTCTATTTTTCACCCCACCCTCCTCCCACCAAGGGAGCAACAATTTACATCAGTCAATAACTAAAGTATATATGTTTTGTAGCAAAAATCTGACTGATTTAGATCCAGTTTTATTTAATGCTTTCAGTCTTGAACAGACTCTACACAGAATTTTGAAGTACTGAATTAAGATGAGAGCATTGTCTGTTTTATGCCTGGTTCTCTGAAACAGGAATTATGAGGCCAGACTCCTACATATATCACCAATAAGATGCAACAAACTTTTTTTTATGTTAATTTTATAAACCCAATGAAGTCCAAAACAATAAATTCCCAGAAAGATTCAAGATACTTTGATATATGAAGAATCAGACTTAGAAGAGACCTAGTATTTTTAATTCATTGCACCAATGGGGAAATGAGGCACCAAGCAGTCAAAGAAGGTTTTAAAAAAAGCTACTAGTTTTAAGTCTTTAATTTTTTTTTAAATCCTTTTAAGCGGATTCAATATACGTTGCTTTTTGGTTTTTTGTTTGTTTTTTTTTTTTTTTTTTAAGACTGGTGTGAATTTTGTGTTCCTTTCTGAAGGCTCTCAAGAAGGAGGTGTGATGCATGCGCGGTGCTATGTACACAGAATGAAATCATGGTGATTTAAGAATCCCAATTATCAGGAACAAAGCTTCCATGCGACTGGCCTTGAAGAAAACATGCTGACATGAAAGGGACAGATGAGACAATAAAAAGTGCTAAAAAAGGGAACCCACACAAGTAATCCGTACGTTTATGTCACATGAAGAAGAGGTAAGAATGCCTGCAGGGAAGTTATGGTACTGATCCCAAATGCATAAATTTAAGCAAAACCAGCTTTAACTAATCACCACAGTTGATAGCTGTGGTACACGAGTAGCTAAGTAAAATTATTCTGGAACAAATCTGCTTTGGCTATTTAACTTGCCTTTTAGGTTATTTCACTTTATCACCTTATGTGTGGTTACAGGAAATTATAATGATGGGACCATTTGTTGATGCTCATACAGTGATCATTAAACAAGGGTGAAAGAAATGTTTTACAATTAAGATTCTAAAATGGTAATTTTAGAATTAAAATTTATTTCAGTCTACCATAATACAATATATTCATCAGCACAGTAAGCTCTTTTGTCTGAAATATTTATCATTCTATACTCAGCTGTAATTATCTCTTTAGGATTAATTCTTGGGACCATGAAATTTCTAATGTGGATATAATATAAAGCTAAGGCTTATGGTTACCTCAATGTTCTGGGGTAATCTCTTGCTGAATGTGTGTGAACTCCAGTCAAACGGTTTATGCTGAAGGAACAGAAAAGTGCCTCATACCAGTGAATGGAGCAGTGTAGGTGTCAAATATTGAATGCTTCTGAAAAAACTGCCTTGAAGAAGCCATTAACTGGAATTTACATGGGTAAATTGACTGCTGGGTAGCTCAGCCTTTGTAGGTGTGTGGGTACAGAAAATTCCATGTCCAGTCACTCAGACTGAGCTCTCTAGGGCCAACTTAAGTCTGGAGTCCTCACTAGAGTAAAATGGAAAAAGGAGTTCAAACGATAAAGCTTTGTTTGTAACTTTGCATAACCATATTATGAAAAATTGTTAGATTATGTAGAAACAGTTTTTTAATGAAATTTTTCACTGGTTTTTACATAAATTATAAGCAATACTGACACAGTAATTTAATATTACTTAACGTGGAGAATCTTTTTTCTTCTTTAACTATCTCAGAAGATCCAGAGCCACAATTACTCTTACACAGTGAGTTTTCTGAGTCACTGTCAATAAAAAATTGACACCAAAACATCATTTATTGATGTGTCATCTAATGAAATGAGAGAGGGTTCATTGAAATAAATATTGAAATAAAGATTTCTGTGATTGCTGAAAGAGCAAAAGTCTATAATGAATCAAAATCACAAATACCAAATCCCTTCGTTTTATATATAAAATATATATATATAAATGGAAGTTTTTGTCACAGGTGAAGTTAAATTTACTGTTACAGATGTTAGATTAAAAAAAAACTAATCTGAATTACAAATTTTTTCCTTCCCATATGAATGAGTAGTAATTATATAGTCATGTGTTAACATGCAAGGTCAAAAAGTTCTAGTAGCATATCAAGGCAATCAAGCTACCTTCTAAGGAATTAAAATAGAATGGATTCCCCTGGTATGTCACAGAGAATTAGTTCCCCTGTAGTGTCCATCTTCAAGCGAAAGGAGCTGCAGGTGAGGGCAATTGTGAAATGTGAAAGTTGTAACCAAGAAGTGGAGCAAAGTCACATGGTATAGTCTAAACGAAAAATCAAGCTCTGAGTGGTCCATTTTTTAAATGGGGACGGTTTTCAGTGACTCTAAATCCCCAGATGCGATAGTTCTGGCTGTCATATTTGAAATGTCTGTTCCATGACTACATTGGCTGGTGAGCCAATATGTCCCTGCATTGTCCAGCAATGCCAGGATTCATCCCCTTCAGCAGAATTTATTTTACTCCATTGCACTTTTTGAACTTTTGCTGAAACTAACTGGAAATGCAGTTGTTTTTGTGCTTTCTGAAACTACTGCCAACACTGTAGACCACAGTTTTCCTTCCTCTCCCAGACTCTGCTATCAGAAAAGTACTACCAAAAATATATGAAAATCATTGACAAAACCCTAGTGTGTTTCTGAAAGACAATTGAAAACAGAAATAAAGAAGTAAACTTTTTGGACTGTATGTTAAGAGTAAATTATTAGAATCCTCTTTTTTCTCTCGCTCAGTTGCCCAGAAAATCTGATTACCTGAGCCTGTGGCTTTCTTCAGTGATGATGCTCAGCAGTATGTCCATCATTTAATCAGGCAACATATTACTTTTGTGTCTACCTATATTAATATATTTAAAGTGGTCAAGAAGAGACCATCATAATATTCAGATAGAAGGTCTTGAATTGTTTGTTTTGTTTTGTTTTTGTTGGGGGTTTTTTATGGGTTTTTTTCCTTTTTTTTTTTTTTTTTTTTTTGGTTTTTTTTTTTTTTTAAGA